>JAOEHX010017511.1:908-15018 GCA_025448015.1 Bolborhynchus lineola
TGGCTGTTCCATAGCAAGCCATAGAATATCTAATACCTAATATTTAAATATCTAATTTTACTAGAAATTCTATAAAAAAACATTTGAGAAACTTAATAAAATTTAGGGAATATTGCTTAATATCCGTGGAAAATAAAACATTCTGCCACCCCATTTAAAACAAGTGTGAGTATGGTGCTATGCCTAAAAAATTTTGAATTCTGTGGTAATATATTTCTGTTTAGCTTTTTCTCATAAAGATGCAGACTTGAACTTAATGAAAGTTGATTACATTAGTTTGATGTCCAGGGTTGCTCATGGTTAACTATAGTTAATACAGTTAACATATTTAACAGGAATATGTTATATGTTAAATAGTTAGCAGTATTTGCCCTTTTTTCCTTATTTTTTTAAAAATTATTGGCAGATGAGGGAAAAAAGCATCTAAGAATTTTAAAGCTACAACGTAGCAGGTATCTACAGAGAAGCTTTGAAAATGATTTAAGTGTGTAGCATTAAAGCTGTGATTTTCATTCAGGACAGTAAAGTGTGTAACTAATATAAAATTTGTCCTTTAAAATAACATTAGATATACAAATGCGAGAGAGAAAGATTTTAAAAGTGATTATATGCAGTGCATATGTTTTTGTATTATCCTGATAGTGCTGAATTGCCCTAAACTAGAGTACTATGAAACCCTAAGCAAATCTGTTTTCTATCGAGTTACAATGAGCTTTGATCCCATAACATTTAGTTTTAGTCTTTTTCACAGAAATATGCATTTGGCAGTGTAACAAAAATAAGTGGGGTTTTTTTTTTTTCTGTGCTGTCTCTATTTCGTCTACCTTTGTTAGTCATGGTCCTGAATTCTTTGTAGCTCAATAAAAGAATAATTATTACAAATAGGTTTCCCATGGAGTTATGTTGTTGACCAGTTCTTTCCAAGTTGGCATATTTTAATTTATTGGAATCGATTAATGTAACTTCTGGAAGGAAATGAAAATGTGGATCATCTATGGAAGTAATAATGTATTTAAAGAACTGCATCAATGTTTCATTTTCTCAGGTTAAAAATTTATATGGGACAGTTTGTCATCCTGGTTTTAGTTCTTTGGTCTAATAATTGTAAATATGTGCTTGTTTTTCTGGAGAATTTTAGATATTCTCTGTTTTGCTCTGTTCTAATACACAGCTTTATACCTTACATGGAGGTTGTGGCATAGTTCTTAATAATTCCCATTAATTACTGGGGTCAAGTCCATCAAAAGTTTAAGGCAGAAACAGGAATCCTTCATAGTTCTATACTTCAGTAGTTGTGTCAAGGATAGTTTCTCCTCTTCAGGTAAACTGCCCTATATTCACATGTAGCACGGGATTTCCTTACCTCCTGTAGACATATTGTCTCTGGTTTATAGAATATTTTGTGGAATCCTGTGGGGTAGGAATTGAAAGCCTCGTAAGTCTTATATTGTAAATTACTTATTATACTTAGTAAAATTTTGGCAGCAGATGGGGGGAAAGGATGGGTATGTATATAGACATACATATATATATATTTCCCACGAGCTAGCTCCAGATATGTGTTCATATTCTGGTTTTTCTAATGAAACTGAGTATGGATTTGCTTTGGATAATTGATTTTTTAAATCTCATAAGATTCAATTTGCCTTCTGTTGCATCAGGGAATTAATAGCTGTTTTCTGATGAGAAGTTCCTGGGCAGTTTGCACTGAAGTGTCAGTTCATTACTCAGACGTAGTGAGAGGTGGTTGCCAGCTTTTATAGACATTCTGACTATAAAATATTTTCACAAGCCAGCTATCTCTGCACTAATGTGAAACGCCCTGTAGGGCACAAGGAAAATTGACCCTTCGCTGGAGAGAGAAGGGGAAAAAAAATTAAAAAAAAAAAAGAAAAATAAAAGGCAATAGAGGTCCTTAGTTTCAGAGGACCAGAGCCTTTCAGTGTTGGCCTTGGATGAGAGGCTGGTTCTAGCATACTCATCATGGTTTATATCAGTTGGGGCATAAAAGAAGACAAGCATGTATTTGCTGTTAGTCCATTTTGCCCTCTAATTCCTGGAATGGATTGTAGGGGAGATTGCACATTTTCTTTTCATAAAAAAAGACAAAATAATAGCCACAGATTGTTTTTTAAAGTCAGTGGATTAGGTCTGCTGTGTAGATTCTGACATCACGGGGAGGTTCAGCAGTATCAGCTTTAGCTCAGCTTATGTGAGTATTTGCTGTTTGAAACTCCACTTATGGAGCCAAAACAAAGACAAGCCAGTATCCTTTGCACAGCTGGCATCAGTATTACTCTTATAATTTAAAATACAAGAAAACACTCCATCTTCACTACGTATTTTTTTCAAAACGATTATGGGATAACCATTTTTAATTTACTTCGTTCAGTCCAGAAATATTACTTAACTAGATCTTTTGTATTGAGTCTTGGAGCATCAGTACTGTGGATGTGAAAAAGACCATCCTTGTTTCTGGGACACAGAGTTCTCTGAATCTGCTCATTGAAATAATTTCACTAACATCTCAAAAGCCTACTCAATTTCTATTTATGGAAGTCAGATAGTATTCAGTGCTCATAGTACTTAATCTTTTTTACTACATTGTGCAATCAGAAAAGGGAAGCTTAAGTTACTGCTTTTATGCATTTATTTAATATAATGAAACTTTTAAAAATACTAGTTTTGTTCTTGGATTTGTTGAATTAAATTAAAAATTAATTATGACAGAGGAAAAGTGTAAGCCAAACAGTAATACCACAGCATAATATTGCAGCTAATATTAGAACAACATTCATACAGTCATTCATATAGTCATATTCATACTTCTAATTTTCTTTTTAAACTCAGTGTATCTCGGAAATACATAACATCTTGGTTTTTAAAAGTAGTTCTATCTTCTAAATGGAGAGCTAAATGATTTTTATTACAACATTTTATGTACATGATAAATATACCAGACATCTGCAGAGAATATGAATCATTGGAGTGGTCTGAATTATACTGAGAGCTTTCAGAAATAACGGGAAAATAAAATCTTAATTGCTTTATATACTAAAAAGAAAAAAAAAAAAAGTTGTAATCTGGAAATATTTTCAGAGTATTTGAAGTACCTGGAGAAAAGACTTCTGGTTTAAAAAAAGTAGTTTTGGAAATGTATTCTCTCAGAGCTGCAGTGTATTTGCTGTGCACAAAGAAGCAGCACCAAAGCCACATTCTTTAAGCTCCTTAAACTGGTTCTTAGTTGATGGCTTGATGCTCCTTTATTCTGACTGATGGGTAGATTCTTGATCTAAGGGAAATGACCTTAGAAACAGCCTTGTCTTTTGGGAGGATCCCAATATTCAGTTTTGAAATAATACTGCTTGAGACTTCTCGGATCTGGCCAGCTGTGAAAAATATCTCTCAAATGCAGGACATTTATAGAGTGTTCTCTGAGTGTGCTTGTTACTGTAATTTCTTCTACAGCCTCAAGAGCTTACTCATTTGCCATGTAAGGATGGCAGACATAATTCAATATTGTGCTTCTAATTACCATAGAGTGTTTCATACAGAATTCAGCCCATTGAGACAGAAGAACTAGGTTGTGGCCTTTTCTCCAAAAGTTGCAATTGCCTTCCTCCTGCAGATCATATAGACAGGCAATGGCATGTTTATCAGTCAAGAGGCATGGAAGCTGAAGCCTTAAAATTGAGTGCTTGAGAATGGAAGTTCAGTCAGTGCCAACACTGTCTTTCACTCTCCTTTTCACACATAGCCAGTAAAAGAGCCTTAATGCAGTAGGTCATCTTATATAGTATTCTGCAAATCATTAGCACAACCAGAAGGTTGAATTTCACCCCATTGTGTTTCCTTGCTATTGAACATTTAAATCCGACACCTTTATTTTACTGTAACTCTGATTTCATGAAGACTTTGTGTGAGAGACTTACTGTTTCTTGGATTTTATGTGTACTGCAAAAGAAATCAGAATATGAAATGTGTTAGAAACATTAGGTGAGCATTTTCTTCCAACTGCCTCCCCTTTAGCATAACATCATGTATGCAAAAAGTCATGAGAATCCAATGTCTACATTTAGATTCAGTCATGTTTTTTCTTACTGATTTGATTTGAAGTTTTCACATGTATTTGAATGTACAAGTAGTTCTTCAACTGCTAAAAGTTTTTTAAAATATTCTATTATATAGCTCTGAGAAGGCAAGAGTTGAGATTTGCTTCTTGTTTTAAAACCTGATTTAATGCCTCCCTAAAAGTCCTTAAAAAGGTTATTTAATTTGTTGTTATCCATGGTCAGGGAAACAGTTGTTTGGAGATTCAGGATGGTTTGTATGAACTGTATTTCTGATATACAAGAAAAAGAAAACAAGTGTCTTGGTCAGAAAATTCTTCTAGTTTTCATAGACCTATATTATGATCTGAAAATTCTTCCAGTTTTTTACAAGAGTGTATTATATAAGTATCCAGATAAAAGGTAGAAAAGTCTCGTATATAAGGCTGGAGGAATTTAGGAATAAAGTTCTCTGGAGGAAATTGAAATATTAAAAAGGAACAAAATTAGATTTAGTGCTAAATGGAAGCTTCTTTTTTAACTACATTTATGCCATAGATCAGAAGGAAAAAAGCAAGTGCTCAGTTTAATACCTCTTCCTTTTTCCTTGTGCTAGGGGGATTTATAATTTTATTGTTTGCAATGCTAACAGCTTGAAAATATGGGAGGATGTCAAATGTTAAGAAATCACATGTTGCTTCATTAATGGTCTTCCTCTGCCTTTGCATTCTCGTTGCACTGGAGCAGGCAATTCCATATTGCTGCATGGATAGGATGGAGGGCAATGCATCCTGGGCAGAGGCAGACAAGGAATTAAAATGTTAAATGCAACTTACAAGCTGTTGCTAGAGAGTATAGAGCTCCTTAGTTATTTTTACTAAAAGCGTCTTTCATGAGCCATCCCACAGTTCATAAACTGCTGTGTAATCTCTGGTATCCTTTGCCAGAGGATGGCTAGCTGCCTGTCTCCTGGTCCCTGAATCCCTACTGATCTGAAAGCTTTGTAACTGCTGCTTTCACATCTTCCCCCTGACCAAACAATTTTGTGCCTCCTTTTAAAAAAGCAGCAAACCAAAGTGATAACCATATTTTAATAGCTGTAGATGACGTAAACCAGTAATACAAGATGAAGGAAGACACTGGCCGTAGTACTCAGAAATGCATTATTTAGGTCTAAGCAAGCCTTTCCACCTTGCACAATCCAGTTAGCAGATATACAATACAGAAAATTTTGCAGTAAGCAAAATTTTGAATTTGAATTTGTAGCTGCATAGGAAAGCAGGTACACTGCTTGCTTTGATAACAGGATTCTGAAATAAAGTTATTTGACATGTTTCTCCACAACATTAAACTGTGATGCTCCTCTGTGAGCCCCTCTTATCTAGTCTAAGATGAATGTAATGCACAGAACTATTGTTTCTAGCTGTCTCCAGAGCTACACCCAGTGTCACTACTTTGATTGTGGTATTGTTTCAATTTGTTGCTTTTATTGAAAGCATAGCAACTGGAAACTTTTAATATGTCCTTCTCCTGTCCAACAACATAGACTAGAGAAAAAGGTAGGCAAGGTATCAAGCTTCTTTTTTGTGCTAGGAAAGAACAGTTTTCAGGCTTTGCGTTCAAGAGCTTTCCTAATCCACCACTTCCCTTATGTTGGAAGCACAGAGAAGCCACACAAGAGCTTTGCAATTCTCTGTATGCTGGGATAGGAGTATCTTGTTTGTATAGTCTGATTTTGCCCAGGCCTTGCTCCCTCCCTATTCAGGAGCTGCTGTCACTGCAGCGTAAACTGAATGCATTACATGTAAGACCATAGCCCCTTGCATTTGTGTAACCAATGTAATTGGTTCTAAGTACATTTGCTTAATTTTTAGGTAGTGATAGTCTAGATTTATAATAAGTACACTTTCACTGTATTGTGACTAGATAACTTATAGTTAATGTACTTCACGCATTGTGACATTTTTCATTTCTGCTGTACCTGATGGCTTTCCTTTTTGTATCCCTGTTTGTTAAGAGTCTGGCTTAAGACATCTCTTCATCAAGCAGTAATAAAAAGTTAGTTCACTGGCATTTCTAAAAAAAATGTAAACCTGCAAATGTATTTATTACAATGAATCATTTCCAAAAAGTACTAAAAGCATTAACAATTCTCTTCTCTTTTTCTGCAAGTGGTCTTACACTTTAGAGAAACCAAACACTGGCAGCATATATAATATTGCTTGGTCTATTGATGGCACTCAACTAGCCGGCGCATGTGGTAATGGACATGTCATTTTTGCCCATGTTGTGGAGCAGCGCTGGGAGTGGAAGAACTTTGAAATAACTTTAATTAAGAGGAGAACCATGGAGGTAATCTTTACAGTTCAGAGCTGTGCATTCTGATTATTAGTTTCCTAAGGCTTTTTTTAATACAAAATAGCTATTTTTAATCCTTGACATAACATTATGCCTTTTTTCCCTATGTATATATGACTGAAAGCATTTAAGATCATAAAATGGACAGATTTAGCAAATGGTATAAATAATTATCAGTTGTACAGAAGATCAGGTGCATGTAAACCAAACCATACCACCAGATGGACCAGGCTTACGTAACTCAGAAGTACTTTATCCTCTAGAAAAATGCAAAGCTTATTTGAAGAGCATGTGAAATTGGCTGTGAGAGGCCACTTACAAGAGAGAACATTTCGAGTGTAATGAAGATGTTTATGCTGAAACAATACAAATACGTTAGCGAAACCCAAAGCATCATATTAAATAGTATTACAGTAACTGTCAGCAAAGATAAAGCTGCATAACTAGGTGTGGGTAATACAGAATAGCTTACTTTACTTAATCTGAATTCATGAGTTGTTTGAGGCATTGATGCATTTTGTGGTAGCTAATGCTTTAGTAAGGTTTACAGTATACCTGTTGTTAATGAGCTATGATGAATGTTGCTATCTTAGGGCATTTCCAGATATATTTGGTTGCTGACTATAACTGTGAAGAGTTGTGCTTTTCTGCACCACATACTGTATTACAGCCTAGAATCAGATCCTTCAAAGCTACAGAAATTTGTCATATATCATACAACATGCATCAGGTACCTGCATGGTGCTTCCAGCTGCGTGCTGAGCAATAGGCATTGACCTCAGTGGGAGCTGCCAAGTCTCAGCACTGCTGGAAATGAAACAGGCCCCTACATGTGGTTTCTGGAACTTAAGCTTAGGATCCTTCTTTTGAAAAATCTTGGCCTGAATCCACATTTAGGTTACCAAATATCTGGGAATTAATACAAAAATATGAATTTTTACCTTCTAATTTGTCCTCTGTGTTCCCAGACACTGACTCACAACATTCACTCTCTGAACATGGGGATAATATAAGATTTCCATTCTTACAAATTTTCCAGATTACACATTTGGTATTGGATACTTGGCCAATATTTTAAATATCCAAGTTCTTAAATTCCTAATTAGGCCCTTAAATGTTTTTTTGGGTCTTGATTCTTTTAATCTTGAATATTTAACTGGGAAAAGTTGTAACAATAGAAATGCTGTATTGCAATTTTGTCCGGTGGGTGGGTTAACATGAGTCAGTGTCTGGGAACACAGAAGACAAATTAGCAGGTAGAAATTCGTATTTCTTCTTTCATTCCCAGACATCGACTCGTAAGAGATGGGCTCTATGAATAATCTCCAGGGTGTTTGAATATGCAAGCAACTGAGGAAGTATAGCTGAGCCTTATTCAGGACTAATTTTTTATTTTATTGTTTTATAATTATTTTTATTTATAAATATTTATGTAGGAAAATATTACTTACAAAATTGTTCAGGATACATTCCTTTTTTCTGAGTACTATGATAGCTAAGTTAATTATGGACATACTGCTGCAGTGGACATAGCAATTAATATGTCTTTGGAAATAGTTTCTAGGCTTTCATAATAATAGAGTTCAGTCCTTGTTTTGCAATTGGTTGCATAATGGAGAAAATGAAAAAGAAGATACCACCCTCAGAATGGTGACATCTTAAAAAAACTCCAACCACAAGCCCAACAATATAAACCCCAAATAAACAACCAGCCAACCTCCCTGTCATACAGTATATCCTTAGCGTTTAGCTGCCTGAAATCTTTGAGCTCAAAAAACCTTTGTCAATTACAGGCAGACTGATTTTCTTGAAACGTTGTTTGAGTAAATTTTCACAGTAATGGCAAAGGCAGAGCCTGCTCACCAAGGCCATCTCCAAAATTTCCCTTACTTCAGAGTGTGGTACCATTAAAATATGTGCTAGAGTTATTCACCATCTAGACAACGTATCTTTATCCAAACCTTGGATGTTGCTGAATTGTTTTGATGGGATCACTGAAATACTATATTTCAAATATTTAGATAATCATCAACTGAACACTGAGTCTTAAAATGGGAACTTTCACACTTCCCTGATCTCAGATGGTTTTCTCAACCGCATGTATAGTATTCTGCTTATACCTTATATATTCCAAATACATGTTAATTACTGCTTTCTTTTAAGGAACCCTATCCAGCTCTTCGTTGTATATTCAGAGTTTATAGAACCTTTGAGTTTTCACCACTGCTGTGAAAGTGGCTGTTCCCACATAGATACGTTCTGCCAATGGCATAGTAGTACCAGCATATACCTCTAATAAGAAAGAAAATCGTATTTCACTAGTTAGTTTTCATTTCAGTTATTGTCATTTTATTCAGCCATAATTTTCTTTTGAATAGGTGCACAATGTCATTAATGATGCAGTAGATCTATTGGAATTTCGTGACAGAGTTATTAAGGCCTCTTTGAACTATGGGCATTTGGTTGTTTCAACTTCTCTTCAGTGTTACGTGTTTTCGTAAGTAAAATAAATTAATGAAGTGTTCTCAAGTTTAACAGTTGTAAGGACTAGCAGAAACATTATTTAAAGTAAGGTAGTTAATTTTTTTAATTTTTTGTTTTTAACTAATTGAGGTACTGTATGGAACCTAGCATCATCTGCAACAAACTGTGTTAAGAGTATACTTGCCCTCGCCCTGTCATCCTTTCAGCTTCTTGCTGGCGCTATGACTGCCTGTTCATTTGGCTACAAAAATTTGGCAGCCTTTCTTTTCATGTAGAGGCAGCAGGAATAGTGGCTGGATATATCTGTGCCTCCATCTAGGGACTCCTTTTTTTGGATATTGCTTCTGGTATGCCATTATTTTGAAACAGATTAGGAAGGATTAAATCCTACATCATGTTTTAAGAACATGATACTGTTTCATATGCTGATATTTAAACTTTACTCCTGAAGGCATTTACCTCTTCAGTGTCATGACTAATGCTAAACAATAACGCAGCCTATAATAGGGCACACAGGAGAGGAGCTCTTTCCTACCTCCAGATGACTGTAAAAAAGTTGAACCACAGAAATATTTAAAAACCACATTTGTAAGTATGATTTTGCTGCTTAGTAAGACTTCTAGGTCTGATTATAATGTGTATGCTTTACTTGGCAAATTCAACTTTGTATTTTCAGTAATATGTGAAGATGAAAGGTCTTAATGAATGATGAGTTTATTTTTTCAGTGTAAAGAACTGGAATACACCACTGATCTTTGACCTGAAGGAAGGAACAGTTAGTTTGATTCTACAAGCAGAAAGGTAGCTAAATTATTGTAATGCTTACTATTAGATGCGCATGTGCATTTCCTAAAACTTTGCTCTCTGACATAAGCACATATTCAAATACTAGAAATAGATGAAAAGTATACAGTATTTTTAAGTAGCATGTAAAGGCTTAGCTGATATATTGCCATATGCCTGTGATGTTAGTAATGAATCTTTCATATGTTATGTATGTTTATATTCTCATTTACAGAAGAAAGTATGTTTTCTGACATTGTGCTAACATCTTGGGGGATTATATTCTGTATTACTTTTTTAGCTGGACTATATTTTGTATAAATTATCTTTTGTCTCCAGTTTTTATTAAAAACATGCCAGATAAAAAGGAATTTTAATTTTTCTTGCATATTTGTATTTATAGTTGCATGAAATTACTATTTTTTCTTAGTTTAAGAAAACTTTAATCTGTAATTCCTGAAAATCATTTGTCAAAGAGATCTTTAGGTGTACTTTTATAGAAAGTCTTTCAAAGCACTAAGAATAAGATCAGAAGTAAAAAATCTTGAGTTTTTCTTATAGTATTAATTCTCATGGACAAATATTGTTGGACAACTAATTCAGCAAATTGCAGCACAACGCTCACTGCGTTTTTGAGTCAAGCGGTTATGTCCTATCCTGCAGAAATATAGCAGTTGAGAACAAGTAAACAAGTGGACAGGATTTTGAAGATCAGTTTCTAGATTCGGAATTTTGCACTGCCAATTTAAAGTAAATTGTGAAAACCTGGCACATATTCTTCAGCAGTGCAGGTGGTCCACAGAATTGAAGCTATGGTTTTGGTAAAATCAGTCAACCTCGACAGTTGCATGTACAGACAGTGGTTCATTAAAAGTGTCTTCTATTTGCTTTACATTATAATGTAGACATACTGAAGAAAATAATACAGGTAATACAGTTTCAAAGCTAGCTGTAACCATCAAAGTTGTTTCTCGCATATACACATACAGAGTGTTGTCTCATGGAGTGATGTGTGGGGAGTACTGTCTGCAGCTGTCTGCTTCGTCATCAGGAGTTAGAAGATTCAAATTACATAGTGTTTATAACCCATAAAATCATAGTGATTCCAGATAATAAGTATTTCTCATGGAAAAAGACCATGTTCTCATTAAAACTGATAAAAAGCTTTTAGTATATCAGGTTTGAAATGTAAGGCTTAGAAGTTACGTAGTTTAACTCAAAGCAGTTGCAGGATATTAGGCAGTTGCCTTCTCATTGTTGAAACTGTCATCGTGCTCTTCTGTATTACGTAATGATTTACTTTTTTGTTGGCATTTGATTTGTAGGCATTTTCTTCTTGTAGATGGTGGAGGACTTTATTTGTATTCATATGAAGGAAGATTAATTTCCTCTCCAAAATATCCAGGAATGAGAACAGACATTTTAAGTGCCCAGACAGTATCTCTGAGTAATGATACTCTAGCGTTAAAAGACAAAGCTGATGAAAAGGGTAAGTTCTCTGTTCTGATAGTTTCATGTTTGCTAATAATTCAGTATGAGGTTTTCAGCATATTCGCGTGTAGCTTTGCTTAGCGTAGTTATGCCAAAAAAAAAGAAAGCATGAAGCGTAAACAATTTATCTTTGATATAAATTAAATAGTTATAAAAATGAATTAAAATGATGAGTCTTGCTTAACAGTGATTAAGAGAATGATTGATATATGTCTGTGAATTTCCAGTTGTATGTAACGCATCAAAGAACAGTGGAATGTTTGCAGTATATACTTGAACAGTAGGTATTTGCTCTGTGGCGTGATTTTCTAAAGAAGTACTTTAGCAACTTTTTCTGCTTCACTCCTGCTTAGAAACTGCCAATACCGTAACTGTGATTAACTTTAGTTTTCAGATGTTCTTTAGCTTTTTGGGGAGGCGCTATTTTCACAGCATGTAGGGTTTAAATGCAGCTGATACGACCGACTGTGGTTAGGAGTCTGCAATGTTCTATCTCGGTGTTGTGTTCTTGAATATTTTTGTTCTTAAATTTTGTGTTTTGGCGTCAAAAGCCTGTAATTCTAAAACACAACATGGCCAAATGAGCTTCAGGTAAGTTTTGGCATTAATGAGGGGTACAGTAATATCTTTTTGTCAGTCAGCTTTTTTCCTTTTCTCTATGCCTTGAGGCAGATGTATAGGTTTGCTAGTGCAGCAATTTTAATTTTAAGTGTCTGTAAGAGACAGACATTGCTGGAAAACCCATGGCACTATGACTTTTGACTCCCTAACTGTGCCATTTATAGGCTGTACAGATATGACAGTGCAGGGTGGCAGTGCTATCTATAGCTGCATTTCTCCTGCAATACAACCAGTAAGGGGATTACTGGTGGGGACAACTGTTTGCAGGAGGTGCTGTTATTGCAGAGTGAAACAGTGAAAACTTCCTGCCTGTGTTTCCAACTGACACTAACTCAATCTATTGTTTATCTATAACTGCTATCCTAGACTTAATGATTAGATTTTAAACATTCAGAATTTTAAAATACTTTGTTTTGCAGCAAAGAGCCACCATATTTATCTACTTTTTGCTATAGAGAAAAACCTTTCAGTGTGAAGTACAAAAGAACATCCCTGACAGGGAGTTAGTCCTTTAGCACTGATTACATGGTTGTTTTCTCAGCATTTAACCTGGAAGGTAAACTACTCTGTGAATGAAGAAAACCTTTCTAACATTCTGTTAAAATATTCGTCCCCAAGCAAGAGAAAAATGAGGTTGGTTTTTTTCTCACTTCCATGTTACAAAGCATTTTTGCTATTCCTTACAACTTTTTTTTTCTTGTATATCTCTATCTTCTGTATGAGGATACTTTCTTTTATTCTAAATTTTTTAAAATGCAGTATATATTTTTAAAATCATTGTTTAGAAGTTGTAATATAACTGTAATGTGTATTTTATTGCTAAGGAAAATTACTTCAGGAAAATATTATTCTCAAGCACCAAGACATAAAAGCTAATAACTATAATGGATTTTAATCAGTGAAAACATATTTCAGTGTAAATTATTGAGCAAAATAGCACAATAGTTTACAAAAAAAGGTTGTGATAAATTGTATTTTATTTCTGATCTTGTTTTATTCAGTGTGTATCTTTATTGCACAAGTGTGTGTATGTGTATTTCTTAATTCACATAATACACTTCGTTTTATTCTCATATAGACACCTTGAGGCAATCAGAATAAAGAAAATTAATCTGTAAGTGTTAACTGCTGTGTATGTGCATGCATATTTAAGATTGTGATGATAAACTCATTCACTTGCCCCTTTCTCCTGCCCATTTTCCTGAGCAGACTGAAAAGCATTTCCGTCTCCCAACCACTCCTATGAGTGTCCTGAAAATCACGTCAGCTGGTTTTATACACAGGCTAATCTTCACCAAACCTATGATTTAGAGAGGCAGGGTTTCTGGCTATGTTTTCCAGATGAGCTCCAAATGATCCTGTTGACAGCAGCTTCCATCAGGGCGATGAGTTTGGGGTGCGTTTTTGGGTTTTTTTTAGGTGTGAGCTCCACTAATAGTGATACAATATCTTATAATATGCCAGCACATGGGAAAAAAGATTCTTGGCAAAGGAAACCTTGGCTTATCTATGCCTGTTTATTCTTCTCAACTCGCTCCAGCCGAAGGATTTTTTTCCTTTGCTCTATTTTGAGGGCATAATGTGCTGCGTTATAGAAGTATCTGCTCAGTTTGATACAGGAAGCAGTTTACACATTGTGGTGTGGAGCTCTCTACAAGCTAATTTACTGTTGAAACAAGGAGATGTATGACTTGCTGTGCTTCAGTGTTGTTACTTGGATATCCTTCCTCTTTTATTAAAAAAAAAAAAAAAGATTGGTACTTCTGTGCTTACAGCACTTCAGTCTCTAATGAAACTCAAGAGGAAGGTAAGCCTGTTCACAAAAGGGATCTGATGACCCTATGAGTGGTTATTCCATGATGATAGAACATGTGTTTAAAGACACACACTAGCTGTTCTCTTTCTCTGAATGTTCAAAGTGAGAAAATGCCCTTTGTTTATATCTTTAATTTATACATTTAAAAAAGAGATATATTTTAGGTTCTAAATGATTATAAAGTGATGCGGGTTTTTTCCAGATTTGGGGAAGGGGTGGGACAATGCCAACACAAAAAAAAAAATAAATCAAAACCTAACACCAAACTTATCTTCTGAAATACCTTAACATTGTAGATTAATGAAAAATTTTACTTGTCAATTAGGTACAGTGGTTTTCTTTAAAACTCTTTTATTCTTACTTACTACAGCTAGTGCAGTAGCAATAAAATTGGCTTGTATAACTGGATCAAAATAAATTTCATGCAGGGAGTGTCATGGGTTCAGCAGTAGCAGTCATTTTTTCTCCTTCTCGGTAGCTGGTGCAGCGCTGTGTTTTTGACTTTCGG
>JAOEHX010017512.1:2554-17406 GCA_025448015.1 Bolborhynchus lineola
CCTTATCTCCTTTTTTTTTTTTTTTCCTTCAGTCAGGAATGAAGAAAAAGAAATCTTTTTCCAGAACTTGAATATGGACTATTCAATATATGACTACCACCATTTACTGGAATTGATTTCAATTAATTTGGTAGTTAATATTCAATATTTTTGACTGCAAACTTTATTACTGTTTTGGAGCAAAAAAATTCTAAGGAATTGATAAATTATGCTATGAAATTACCACTACAAGACAGTAATATGTTATTGCAGTGTAAACATGAATTAGGGCAGCTTAAGTGGGTTGGAACTGTTGTTAACAAAAGAACCTACTGAAATACATCTGACAAAAATATTTCAAACTCAAGCAGAAGAACTAGTAAAGTCTACCAGGATTAAAATTTCAGGTAAGTATTGAGACGAATTCTGACAATAAATATGCATTTCTTTTGTAGACAAATTATGGCAAACTGGTTACATACTTGAATGTATTAACTGAACCCTGTTGCATCATGCCAGGCAAGGAGCTGCAGTGAAGCTGTTATGTCTGACCTTTGGGTAGCATACAGATCCTTGTTTTCCTTCTACACGTTTGGAAAAGAAATAAATTGTAAATAAATAAATCTGCCGTCTGTTGTCAATGATGAGGTCTACTAATAGAAAACAGTATTTTATTACCTCTGACAAACTCTTCTATTAACTGCTACTAACAAAGCTCAAGTAGTGACCTAGCCAAAGGTCAAAATGGGTCACTGAACAGAAATAGCCTGTGGAGAAACAGACAGCCAAAACATCTCATTAATAAACAGCTACTTTTTCATACAGCAAGAACTTAAATGGCAGGTTCACAGTTTTAAGAAAGCTAGTTTGTTTTATACATAGATATAACTATAAAAAAAAACTCCTAGAATGACTGGGGTCAAGTATCCATATGTATAGACACCTAACATTAGACTGCAAGAGTGACCATGCTGTTTCCATTTTTCCAGTGCTTTTCAGTGTTTTAAGGTTGATTGGATAATCATTTTCTGTGAACTAGGCCCTATAAAAATGAATGGAGTTAAGAATCCTGAATGAAAATTAAAGATAAAATAAAGATTGCAAAAGCACCCATTTCACCCACTAGTTATTTATATTTCAATAAATTCCCGAAGATTTTACTGAAAGCAAGAGTCTGGGCTGTTCAATAATATTATTTTTACAGTAATGAAAGACTTTACAGTCTGCTATGAGTTAAAAGGCCTAAGAATTATTGAAGGATTTGGGGGTGTGGGGCAGTGGTTTTCTTTCTTCTTTTTTTTTCCCAACTTATATTAACCATTTACAAAGTTTAAGTTGCTTCCTGAATGTGTCCTTATGGTCATTGGCAGTTTTGGGATGATCTGACAAGGAAATTCCTGTTCTAAGTTAAAAAAAAAAAAAAAAAAAGTTGTTAAGATATTTGTTTTAAATAGTCATTAGAGATAATTACAAGGCAACAACTTCCCTTCCTGCTTAATCTAAGGTAGTCAGGGTAAAATACACATGCAAAACAATTTTAGAATGTTAAAATTACAATCATTGTATTGACCTAGAGTATGAGCCTGTAAGGAGAATATTCCCCTTCCTTCAGCAGCTATTATCACACAAAACAACATTAATTTTATTATTAGAGAGAGAAAAAAAAACCCAAAGCAATCTATCTTAGCACATCATGGTGATTCAGAAAGAAAGATTTGGAAACAGCTATTTGACCCAAGGACAAATCTGAAAATAAGTGATTTAATGAGTTTCATTGCTACTTTATGGAAGCTGAGCTTTGGAAACCAAACTTATGCCATTTGGAAACCTTCTTAGTACATAGAATTCCTTCTTAATATTTCCCTAGAGGTCTTTAAATCTTTTTAAAAATACCACCTCCCACGTGCAATCCGATTTTGACACAAAGCATTATGCAGCATAAGTTAGTTTTAAAAGTTAAACAGATAGACCGCTGGGACACTAACAGTCATCATCTTCTGTACACCTAGATCAGCTGTACTTCAGTCACAGCTGAACACTGGTCCTAATGTGCTGCCTAAGGAAGAAGCTGTGAACAGCTGAAAGGCCTAGAAGCTGAGAGCATTCTCCTTCCTTTGTATCGGTATAATTTAATAAAAGCAGTGTGGCATTGAACCTTAACAAGATTAAGTCAATAGAGATAAATCAAAGAAAATATATTCACACTTAAAACACATGAATTCATTAAATAGAAACAAAGCTTCACTTCCGCAACTCCACAAGTTAATGCCTTGTGAGTCTAAGAATCGGAAAGGTTGTTATAAAAAAAAGGCTTACAAGGTCAGTTAGGTGAATTAAAACCTTGCATCATGGAGACTTCTTCGTGAAGCACTATTAGAAGCATATAACAAACCTATACTAGTCATAAAAGCCCTCAGAAAAGAAGCGAGTATGGTTAAAAGGCAGGGGCAAAGTGAGTTATCAAAAAAACCTGTCTTCAAAGAACTGAGATCATGTCCAAATGAAGAAAACAGAAGAAAAGTACTATCTGGAAAGTTAAAAAACTCCATAAAGCTGTATGAAAGAAGAGCTTGAGATACAACTTACAAAATACATCAAAATAAGTAAATCTTTCATCAAACACATCAGGAGCAAAAGTCTGAAAGACTTCAAATCCCACAGATTATCAGGGTATAATTGGAGCCTTCAGGAAAAATCAGGCACAGCAGAAAGATGAACAGACACTTTGTGGCTATATTCACAGTGGAAGAACATGTAAAGATTTTCCCACCAGAACTCCCCACTTATTTTTACTCAGAAAAGGCTTTCAGAAGAATTTTGCTTCAACTCAAAGCTCCCCTAAGAGTAGTTACAGACAAAATAGACAGTAATGACAGGACAGGAGCAGGTAATTTTTATCCTAGGCCTTAGAGATCTGATGGCAAAATGCATGAACCAAATGATGTGATGCATAATCTCTCTCTCAAAATCTATGAGATAACTGACAAGTGGGAGGGAAGTGCAGGAAGCTATTTAGCCACAAATGTTTAAAGGCTGACCGGGGACTTACTCAAAGGAGATATTATTAATGTTTTCCTTATGATTATAGTCTTTGTTATGCACCTGCTTTTGAGGATAAGACCAGATGAGAAGGACATTTGATTCCATTTGATTACATTTCAGTACTGCTTCTCTTCTGTTCTTGGGTAATGATGGTTTAAGTATTACCAAAACTTGTGAAAAGCAAGTTCATCATGCTAAGATTGCCATTACAGTACCCACAACAGCAAATAAAATTTAGTTCAGCATCATATCTATTCATGAAAATGAAATTCAAACACTGGGTTTTGTTAGGCAATTTCATAGAATCATATAATACCACGCTGGAAAGGGACCTCAAGGATCATCTGGTCCAACCTTTCTTGGCACTCCCACAATCTAGATAAGGACCAGAATCCTGTCCATCTGAATCTCAAAAGTGCCCAACACTGGGGAGTCCAACACTTCCCTGGGGAGATAATTCCAATGGCTAATTATTCTCATTGACAGAAATTTCCTCTTGTGTCCAGAGTCTTTAGGGAATAATTTGTACTTACTGCTCCTTGTCTTTACATGTGACTCATTGTAAAAAAGAAGTCTCCACATTCTTCAGAGATGCTCTTCAAATATAGGAACATAAGGTGTTCTTTAAGTCTTCTTTTCTCAAGGCATAACAATACCAGCTCTTTCAGCCTCTCCTCATCTGGCAGGCTTCGAAATACCTTGATCATCTTTGTGGCCCTTCCTGGACCCTCTCCAGCCTGTCAACATCTTTTTTGTATAGCAGTGACAAAATTGAACACAGTATTCCAGGTGTGGCCTGACCAGCACTCAGTAGAGTGGGATAATGACTTCTGCTTCTTCTTGTTGTTTATATACCTGAAGAACACTTTTTTGCAGTTTTCAGCATCTCTGGCCAATTTCAATTTGAGCTGAGCTTTTTCTAACTGTGTCTTCATACCCTGGCAATACCCTTGTAGTTCTCAATAGGTATTTGTCTGCTTTTCCAACTCTGGTATGCTTCTCTTTTGGTTTTGTGCAGATTCAGAAGCTTGCAGTTAAGCCAAGTGGGTCTCTTGCTCTGCCTACTTTCCTTATCTTCAAAGGGGATGAACTGTTTTGTGCTTCCAATGGAGTGTTCTTGAAAAACTCCCAGTACTCGCTAGCAACTTTATCGTCCATGTAAGTTTTCTACAGAATCCCTCACAGCTAAAGGAATTAAAGTTTATTCTTCTAAAATCTAAACCCTTTGCCTGAGAACTAACCTTCAGCTTGCTCAGAAAGATCCCAAACTCCAAAATATTGAGATAACTGCCATCAAGGCTATCACTAACTGAGATATTACAAAACAGGCTTTCTTGGTCTGTGAGTAGCAAACCCAGCAGTGCCTCAGTCTTGGTCAGTACATCTAACATTTGTATGAGGAAGCAGCCCCCTAATGCATTCCAGGAACTTGATGGATGACAAGTCACCTTCTGTATTGTTCTGCCAATGAACATTTGGGTAGTTGAAGTTACCCATAAGAACCCGGTTCTCTTAACCAAAAGCTTTGCTTAAGTGACTCAAATATTGCTTCATTTGCCTTACTGTCTTTGTTTGGAGGTCAGAGCAGATGTTTACTGTAAAATCCCCTCTAATCTTTACCCAGAGGCTTTTGACAGGGCTTCTATCATCACTGTAGTTGACTTCTATACATTCAAGATTCTCTTTAACATAGAGTGTGACTCGTCCACCTCTTCCTCACTGCCTGTTGTTATGAAACAGCCTATAGGCATACATTGAGATACTCTAGTCATTTGAGTTGAGCTCCTGTTTGCTCTCCAGCCTGCATGCATTGGTATACATACACTTGAGGTGGCTGGTCTTCTGGTTCTTATCTTAGGAAGCAACTAATGAACATATGTTGTTATGCTCTGGTTGGCATGGCTTACTGTCCAGTGGGCTGCAATGGCGTGATCGTTGTTTGGACCCTGTCCCAAGTCCTTCAGTTTAACATTCTCCTCTTCTAGTTTGCTTTAATCTAAGCAAACACCCAAACTTTCTGAGGTCTAGGGCAATAAAATTCCTACCTTGGCTAAGTCATGTACAAAGTTCACATCTAGTAACAATGCTTTCTACCAAGCTACAGTCCTTACATGTAAATTAACCCTCCAAAGACAGGCAAATATATTGTCTTAGAGAATCTCTAGCTTCTACTAGTCAAGTAAAACTAGAAAGTTATCTTTAAGCCACATGGACGCATAATCAATAGGGTCACTTTAATCGATAATAATTTACTTCCAGAAACAACGCTGGAATACAGGACACATATCTTTCAAGGCTTGACTCCATGCCTACTGAAAGTGAAGACATTCATTGACTTATATATACTTTAAGTCTTTGTTTCACACACAGCACCACTCCAACACTATTGCAAATATTGCTTAATAGATTTTACTTCAAATAATAAAAATTGCAAAGCTATCTTTTGAATAATGCAATTGAAAATGGAGGAAAGCTACAGACATGTCAAGAAGTGGGTGGTAAACGCTGTTCAGATCACATAAGTTTGTCTGAAGCTCTGGGTTCTGTAATCCTCACAAGCTTTGTCTGGCCAGAGGCATGAATTAGTTTCACAGGAGTGTCTCCATAATTTGATTACGAATAAAACAGAGAACTACAGATGAAAAAAAAAGGGGCAACCTGGTATTCTGTGATTCTATGACAACACAGTCATTTTCACTCTTTTTTTCTTCTTTTTTTTTTTTTTCTCTCTTTGTTAATTTACTGCAAAAATATTTTCACCGTCATTTAATCAATAACCAAAATTCTGCCTCACAGTGAAGAACATTACTATTACTTGATCAAGCACTCTGCTCTAGAAATAAGTAATGCTTTAAGACTTTCTTAATCTCTTAAGAAACTAAATGCAAACCATTGTCTGTCATCTGATAATAAGTCCTTTCCAGGTAACCCAGTGAAATAGAGAATGCAATGCTGGACAGCAGCCTTCGTAGCTGATATCGTGTTTCCTTTCCCTGTTCATTGAGGAGCATATTTGTACCTAATTCAGAATTCTAAAAATCTTGAAATCTGACCACCTAATACAGACAAATGTCTGAGCATCTGAGAGGATACATGCCAGCCTTAATTCAAGCGCTATGTAACCATGTTAATGCACATCAAATCTAAGCTAAAATACTCTGTTTCTTGGTGTGGTTTATCTTCACAGATTCTATGTCTGAGACTTTCTTGATACTTAAGCAATGTTGGGTTTTCATTCTGCTCTGCATGTGGTTAGAACGAGTTCAAAAATTACTGTGGTACACAAAAAAAGGCAACTTTCAAAAGTGTGAATACCTAGGCAAAATGTTTTCTGTATGTTATCCTGTTAGTGGAAGGTATTTTGCTAAAAGGCAACCTTTAATCTGCAAACCCAGATTATTGATGTTCCTTGAGAACAATTCTGAGAATCAGCCTTAGCCACGCATTTATTTCAATATAATCTCAAAGATCTTTCTTCTAAAATGAGAGCTGGGTCCATTCATCTAGAAGGAGATGCAGAGAGGTTCTAAAGTCTTCATCCTTGAAGACATTCAAAAGCCATCTGGACATGGCCCTGGACAATTGTCTCTAGGTCCCCACGTTTGAGCAGGGAGGTTGGACCAGGTGACCTGGAGAGGTCCCCTCCAGCCTCAGCCATCTCAAAATTTTGTGATTGTTAACTTTGCTGAAAGTTTTATACTCTGATTCTGACTTGCTTAATGACACTAAGAAAAACTGAAGCCATCTAAATTGTAGTGGTATTAACTTTTAATTTTGCATTGCCGTATGGTAACAGCACAGGTAACATCAAGAAATAAATACATACGAGTTTTTAATAAATCAGCGGAAACTGGATTTACTTTTCTCCTTTCTTTTTCCTTACACAGCTACTAATGGAAATTAAACTTGATATGAACCACACACACAAAGCTCAGAGTAAGTACACTATATAATAATAGAAATTGCCTTTGAGAATCTTTTTAGTCTGGTTCATTTATGTACCAGATTTTGTGCTGCAGAGAGATTCCAGTCAGAATTACACTGCTAATGGTATTAGAAATTGTAATGTGTCCTGCTTCATGGTTACTCTTCATTTTCATCATTAAAAAGAAACAGATAATCATAATGAAGTTTTTATTCAGTTAGAGTGAAGGCCAGTATCAGAGCTACACAAAGAGGAAGGAAGGACAAGATCTCATTACAAGTCCCTCTGCGGTTGGAATATGCCCCCAGCTCCGGATCATGAGGGGATCAGTATTAATCCATCTGACCTGTATATTGGATAAATTAAAAGAGTTGCAGGCACTAGGAGCAGAGCAGGGTGTAGCACTGTGCACTAACATTCTTTTGCTGGAATCCCTGTCCAGGAATAATAAATAGCTTAAAGGCAGAAAGCGGTTTTATCCACTAAACAAAGGCTTCAGGTGTTAATGTGGCATATGAGGTTCAAATCTCCACTATGGAAATGTAAAACAAGGAATTCAGAAGGAATGTCCTGATCACACAGACTCTCAGAGTGGAGTCTTGGGGTAGAAAAAGTATGCCTTCTTGCTGCAGTACACAGCTCTTTATAATTCAAGCCTCTTCTGAGCATTCTCCACTTCTCTGAATCCCTGATGAATGCAACAGTGAGAGTATCAAATGAAAATAATTTCTCTGACAGAGACAGCTTGTATATGAAAATATTTTTCTTTTTGAGTACAATTAAGTGACAGAATGAACAAAGGGATAACTTGAAAATTGTTTATCGATATTTCTCTAACAAAGACAGCTTGTGTTTATAAGTATTTAGCATCTTAGTTGAAATATAAGCATGAATGGAAAACAAGAGTTGAACATGCAGTGTCTGACAATAAACTAATTGCTACTATAATCAATTATATAACTGAAATACTCTGAGTTTTCAGTAGAACATTAGCTAAACAAATTTTGTTAATGAATATGTTAATGGAGAGCATTTAGTTTATTATTTTCATCTGGACAAATAAAATAGTAGCTTTTCTTTCCACTATGATTCCCTCAAATATTGAAATGCTTCAGTTCCTTTCTAAATGCAGACCTATGAATACTTGGATGAAAACAATTCTTAGGAAGTTAACTGGGAGTTCACAGAATTCATATAAAACAAACTAAAAACAAGTTTCTAGGACTGTCAGCTCTTTCCTTCAGATGTCAAAATCTGCATGATCTTTGCAACCATTTTGTGTTTATGAACTTGAATGCATACCTTACTGGGCTGCCATCCCAATGAGGAAAACTGGTTATGCTTCCAGTCATGATGGTTCCAGTAAGAAGACACTTGGCCAAAAAGAAAGCAGCAAATTCCAGAACAGAGGCTTCTGGAAGGCAGGCTTCATGAAGGTAAAGGGAAGTGTCATATGATTTGGAACTGCTGGGTTTCCACTCCTAGGAGACAACTGTCGTAAACAGTATGCTATTAAACATGTCAATGTGTAGCACAGATTCATTGGAACACATCATCTGCTGTCTTCAGAAAGGGATTTTTTTTATTTTTAAAATTTTTGATTAATTTAAAAAAAATATAATAGGCAATGGTTATGTATGTAAACAGAAAATTTATATACACCAGATGCTTGGGAATCTTGCTTGACATTCTGTGGCTAAGCTTACAACGAATGGTCCTTGCTAGCTTCAAACAAATCATCCAGTGATGAACAGCAACTACACTCTACAAAGGCACCTAAAATGTTCAGTTGTGCTCAGCAAAATACGCGGATGAAGAGCTGACGCAAGTCGCTAAGAGAGCTCCCATGACAAGGCTCCATGCAGACCCATGAGTTAAGATGCAGATGCACTACAAACAGCAAGGCTTTTTTGACACTGGACCCAAGAATATTGCTTTCAAACCCACAATGACTTCTCACCTTCTCTATCTGTTTGGCTTTCACAGGGTTCAGGATAGCTAACAGACACTAAAAGGATGTTACTTGGATATCAAACCACTTGGGTCAGAGACTTTCATAAACCATGACTGAGACACTGAAGTGAGACACCTCAGCTAGTCCATCATCTCCATGGAATTCAGAATAATCTATGAAGGACTCTGTGTGTAGACACGGACACAACTTCAAATTAGAATTTACAAAACCAGATTAAGTGCCCAAATTCTCTCCCAAGCTGGATAAAAAGAATAAAGTGCCCACCATTAAAATTTAATTTCCTGATTGGATAAATTATAGCAAGTGGGTTTTATGGATAAATTATAGCAAGTGGGTTTTATATGTATTGCCTTCATCTACAGCACTTACTCAGGTTAAAGCTAAATGCTTGTGTGAGCATGTAAAACAGAGTACATAACTTCCTCCTATAATAAAAAACTGCATCTCTTCATCTGAGCACAGACAGTTGCTCTTCCTCAATGTAATTCAAAGAATCTCTTTTGTACAAAATCACTCAGCTCCAACTGCAACGAAAGAAGAATCCGTCACCACTGTATAACCCAGAGCCAGGTACATAGGGCAATCTTGGAAATGAATGTTGGGATGGAGGTGGGTAGTAGGGGGAGTGAATTTATACAGGAATCTCACAGAAGTTCTGGGGTGAATGAAAACCCTCTTCCTTGTGTCCTCTGAATTTCAGTGAAAGCATCCGTTCAACACAGAACAAAAAGAAAAGGAAGCAAAAGGCTTGCGGAAAACATTTTTCAAAGTAGTAGAAAACTGGATTCCACTCTTACCTTTTCTTCAATCACAAGCCATGCCATGCCTAAGTCAACTAGTCAAGACTAATTTGCAGAGAAAATGTAGTCAAAAAACTCTCGTTGTATTCCTTCAGAGGATGCCCCATTATTTTAAGGCATTGACTCCTAAAAGCACTGATTATTTAAATATTAATTGATCCTAAAAGAGAGCAGATCTTATAGTGCAGCCTGCAGCTGGAAGTCAATATTCTCAGGATTCAATGCTGATGTAAAAAAATACATATAATACCAATGTACGCAGTAAAAGAACTGGACTCTACTCCATCTATATATGAAGCATGCTGACTCACTGTATTTGGTTTGCAAAAGTTTTGGCAGCAGAGGGGCTACGCTCATTCACAATACTCTTTTCTTATTACATTTTACACAGAGTGAAACAGATTTCAGTGAGGGACTGAAGATTTACATAGTTAGCATTTGGATTATTCACCTGGAACATGGGAGATACATATATGGTCTTAAGCTATCTTGTTTGATCAGACCAAACTAAAATACATGAGTAAGCCAAGTATGAGCCCTGCAGTGTGCGCTTGCAGCCCAGAAAGCCAACCGTATCCTGGGCTTTATCAATAGGAGCATGACCAGCAGGTAGAAGAAGGTGATCCTGCCCCTCAACTCTGCTCTTGTGGGACCTCACTTGGAGTATTGTGCGCAGTTCTAGCGCTCTCAACATAAAAAGGACATAAAGCCATTGGAACATGTCCAGAGGAGGGCCATGAGGAAGATGAGGGGACTGGAGCGCCTCTCGTATGAAGATAGGCTGAGAAAGTTGGGGCTGTTGAGCCTGGAGAAGAGAAGGCTATGTGAAGACCTCATAGCAGCCTTCCAGTATCTGAAGGGGGTCTATAGGTATGCCTGGGGGGACTCTACATTAGGACTGTAGTGATAGGACAAGGGGTAACGGGTTCAAACAGGGGAAGTTTAGATTGGATATGAGGAAGAAATTCTTTACTGTGCTGGTGGTGAGGCACTGGAATGGGTTGCCCAGGGAAGTTGTGAATGCTCCATCCCTGGTGGTGCTCAAGGTCAGGTTGGACAGAGCCTTGGATGACATGTTTTAGTAGATGGTGTCCCTGCCCATGGCAGGGGGGTTGGAACTAGATGATCTTATGGTCCTTTCCAACCCTAACTATTCTATGATTCTATGATTCTATGATATTTCCATCCCTTTTTTCTGTTTTACTCCCTAGGCTTTTGCTGGGTCTGATCTAGCAGGTAAGGTCTGAGACCACAATCAATCAATACAAACAATATTTGTTTTAAGATGTCTGATGTGATAGATGCCTAGCTTCATAATACTTAGAGAATTTAGAGAATTTAGAGAATTTCTTGTGTTTAGGAAGAGTGCTTCAGGCAGCAAGAAGAAAAAATAGTAATAAATAGATTTGAAATAACTTCAGATGAAAACTGAATCTAGGAAGTAAATTTCTAAATTTGAGGGCAAAGTAGTTCTTGTGAGACATCATAAGCCCCATATTATTCTGTGGATCTAGTCTTGCATCCCAGGAAAAAACTTTAAATGAAGCCCACTATGTTTTCCCTATAATTCATTCTGAAGTAATGTAGATCTGATTGGAAGCTGAGTTTCTATCATCTAATTAAGAACTTGACAAACAAACACATCAGCTAATTTGTGAAATAAGACTTAAATGTCATCTCCAGTTGTACAGCATAACATTCTGTGAGTTAGGATGCAGTGATTCAGCACAATATTGCAGGAGACACATTTGATGGGGCTGAAGTGAATTTTTGCATGCCTCACTGCTGGGAGTTGTCAGAGAGTGTTACAACAGAGTTTTAATAAGGGTACAATTTAAAGAATAATACACCATTTCTTATTTATAATACATATTAAGCGATCAACTATGAACTATTAAAATGTGATCATGTTACAGCTGAGTCAAAATTAGGCATTTTGACATCTATTACTGAAAAGGAAGTAGGGGCAACAGAGAAAAAATCAGAACCCAGATATTCTCCATGACATGACATTGCGTTAAAGTATGAAATAGAATGTAGCCTAACTACTTAATTGCTATTTTAGAAATCTCTACAACAGCTAACTAGTGTTTAAGAATTTTTTTTCCCTTTGTATACTTACCAGCTGCAGAAATTTTGACCTTACACGTTGTATGCCTCTAATCTCCTCACTGTTTTAAACATTTAAACACTTCAAAACTCATATCTAAGAAAGAAAAAATACTCAGGAAGGTCTGAACACCAGAAGGTAAGACAAAAGATAGGCTACAAGCTCAACAATTAGTGATAATAATAAAACCAATGACCACTGTCAGATCATCTCTCTAAGACCAAAGATCCATACCAAAACATTTGGCAACACACATTCTTCCACTTCCTTCACATTTGATTTTTCTCTCTCCTTCCAGTACTCTTTCAAGTGAAATAGTTGCAGACCCAGTGTGCCCTGTCACATTACTACCACACTTAAGCAGAAGATCTTCTACCTCAGCAGTAAAGGTTTGGTCTTGCAGGGAAAATGGGCTAAATCACAGTAGGAACCGTGATTAAGAAATATATGGTATGTGAAATAAAAATAGACCTAGATAGCAGATATAACAGCTAATACCACAAAGTGATTAAATTCTACTGAATGTTTCTAATCATCTTTCTTAGCTGATATAATGCCACTTCATTAAAGGAATTTGCTTTCCATTTGCGACTGTGTTTGAACAGAACCTGGTCTAGAACATCCATCAGAATTCATCCTGGAAAAACAATAAATGCCTCTTTCAAAGTAAAATTTGATAGGATTTATATTTCTATTTTCCATTTTAGATGTCAGTTGATGCAAACTGATTCAGCACCATGTCCAGCAGGGATGCACTGACTTCCGTCAATAAAGCCAAATTAAGTCTTTTTGTTTGAATATTTTTCCCCTCCCAGTAAATAGTATTAGAAGATCACCTGTCTTCATGGGTGGTTACTGCTATGCAAAAAATCTGTTTGGGAAAAGGAAAAAAGAGTGGGATTTATGAATCTTTTTTTTCCTAGGATGCCTGCAGGCCTCCTTATACCATTAATTTTTGATCCTTCCTGCACTGTATATTTGTCCCACAGTGCAGCTGTACTTAGTATTATCGACCTTATAAGTTATTTTGCTATGTTGAAACTCTGAATATAAAAGTTTTACATCATTTTGAAAGAGAATAATTGTGACTTCAAACAACAAACCGGTTACTGCAGAGACAACCCTCATATAATCTTTTTTTTCTTCTGATGAAGAATGTTCCCATTTATTAAATGCCTGGAAATGTCATTGTGCTTTTATTTAAACATAGCCAAAATATATTTTTTACAACTAAGAAAACTAAGATTAAGGTCAAGATCCAATCTATTCAGTCCATACTACAATAAGCAATTGCTGCAGTCTTTTTCTTCATGAATAGAAGTCACAAGAATTTCATCTTTCCCTTTATTCTGTCACAATTCTCTTCTGCAATTCCAGGGGCTACCTGCTCTTCATACAGCTCATTACACAGCTACTGGCTCCCTACCAGCCATTAGCAGGCCAAGAAAGGCTGTTGCAGAAGTCTGCATTGGAGGTGATGAGCATGGATGCTTTGACTGTCTCTATTGACTTTCATCTAAAGATCTTAAAATGTTCTGGGAATATTAAAAAAAAAAAAAAAAAAAATCCCTCCAAAATACCCAGAATTGTGTGTGATAGAAAAAATGCTTTGTCACCTTCCAAAGAGGAAGTTAAGCAAAAAGCTCTTTAATAGCCATTATCCTACAGACAGTCATATATATGCATGGTCCCAGTGAATTAATTGATTTCAAATGGACTAATTGTAAGTGTAAAATTGCACAGTGACAGATCTGAAAAAGCTGCTACTGCCAGTCCTGTGCAACACTTGTCCCAACTCTCGATAACATCAAAATGTGTAAAACAGAAGCTCAATGAGAACAAAACACGTGCACAAAAAAAAAACCCAAATAAACCTGAAACAAACAAAACCCACAAAAAAAAAAAAAAAAAAACACAATAACAAAACAAACAAAAAAGAAAACAAACAACCCCACAACCAAACAAAAACCCATACTGCATTACTCTCCACTACTGTAATGGCAGCTATGAATATTAAAAATATACCCCAACTGATAATATATTCAAAAATATGACACTCCAGGGCAGCCTTGATTGCAGCGATCATGAGAAGACCAAATCTGAGATCCTCAGGACAGTGAGAAGAGCGTGCAGAAAGCTCGCTGCCCTGGACTTCAAGAGAGCAGATTTTGGCCTCTTCAGGAACCTGCTTAGTAAGGTTCCATGGGATATCACCCTAGAGGGCAGGGTGGCCCAAGACTGCTCTATGCTCAGAAGCAATACATCCCTACTAGAAGGAAGTGCGGCAGGAGGTCCAGGAGACCTCCTTGGATGGATAAGGAGATGTTGAGGAAAATTTGAAGGAAAAAAGAGGCATATAAAAGGTGGAAGCAAGGACAGACGGCCTGGGAAGAATACAGGGATGTTGTCCAGGAAGCTAGGGACCATGTTAGGAAGGCTAAGGTCCACTTAGAATTCAACTTGGCCAGGGATGTTAAGGATAACAGGAAAGGATTCTATAGGTACACTGCAAATAAAAGACATGCTGGGGACAACGTGCGTCCTCTCCGGAAGCTATCAGGAGAACTGGCTACCATGGATTTGGAGAAGGCTGAGGTTCTTAATGACTTCTTTGCCTCTGTCTTCACTAGCAAATGCTGTGATCACACCACCCAGGTCATGGAAGGCAGACTCAGAAACAGTGAGAATTAAGACCTTGGGCCCACTGTAGGAGAGGATCTGGCTCGAGACCATCTTAAGAACCTGAATGTATACAAGTCCATGGGACCTGATGAAATCCATCTACAGGTCCTGAAGGAGATGGCAAATGAAGTTGCTAAGCCACTGTCCATCATATTTGAAAAATCATGGCAGTCTGGTGAAGTTCCCAGTGACTGAAAAAAGGGAAATATAACCCCATTTTCAAGAAGGGGAAAATGGATGAGCCAGGGAACTACAGACCAGCCAGCCTCACCTCTGTGCCTGACAAAATCTTGGAGCGGATTCTCCTGGAAGGCATGCTGAGGCACATGAAAAACAACA
>JAOEHX010017518.1:0-15871 GCA_025448015.1 Bolborhynchus lineola
TCACTTGATCATGTAATCACATATATTAGTCCGTATTTGCAGATCATCATGAGACTAATTGCAAAAATATATGAACTTTGATGCATTTTTCCTCTCTTTTTGAATCTTAATATAAGACATTGCCACTGGCAAGG
Source organism: Bolborhynchus lineola (assembly GCA_025448015.1). Lineage (NCBI taxonomy): Eukaryota > Metazoa > Chordata > Aves > Psittaciformes > Psittacidae > Bolborhynchus > Bolborhynchus lineola. Next base: position 135 of record JAOEHX010017518.1, read on the forward strand.
TTATTTGTAGAAGAAAAAAGCCATTAAATTATATTATGAGCTATTGCTGTTTATTACTTGTATTACAGTGGCACCAGGCTGCCTCACACTAGATGACGTTTCCATTAAATAACATATTATAAACTTTAGGTAGATTACAGTCCAAAGTGGAAAGGCAGATCAGGGAATTACTCAGAGTTCCTTATTTCCAGTGGAAAGAAAAACAAGAGACCTGATTCATATTATGCACTCCTGAACTGAAGCGATAGAACTAACTGTAGGCATAGGAAAAGTCCTCTTCCTGGTCAGAAAGTATAAAGGTTATAGTTCAGGATTAAACACATGTCACACCTTTTGAATAAACAAGGACATATTTTTCAGATTAAGCATGCTCTCCAGGGCTTTCTTAATTGGCAAGCAAAATGACTTGTGCATAGTCACACATGGAGTTTATGACATACATGGAATAAGATTTCTTAAATCACAGTGAAGTATATCAGCTCCAAGATGTCTCTAGTTCCATTAAAACATTTGAAAAATAATACTTTTAGATGTTACTCATGTTAATATCCATAATAACTGAGTACATAGTTACATGTAAATTTGTATCTAATAAAATCCATTCCATTTTATTTGCTACCACCAAATAAAAAATATATTTCCTAGAATCCAATAATCCAAAAATATGTAGGTGAGCATTTCTGAGAGGGTGCCCAGAGCTGAGAATCTTACAGCTTGCCTGGGACATGAAAGATGTCAGCTAAGGCAGATGGCAACTGATGAAAAGATAGTGTTTGCTGTTAGTTTGATAATAAGAGGGTGAATGCTCCAAAGTTCACTCACAATTCTCTGTTAAATTGCAATAACTAAAAAGACTTTTCACAGCAACACAATAACACATTTTATATAAAAGTTACAATTTGGTAACCTTTCACAATTTCACTGCCTCCATTTCATTGCATAGGACCATGATGGGGTCCCTTTGAAATGCTGAGTGGTAAGAGACCAAAAAAAGAAAGAAAGTGTGGGAGGGAGAATAAAGTAAAAGGTTTCTGCTCAGGGATCTAAATTAATAGATTATTGATCAAAACTTGAATCAGCAAAGTTCAGTGATTTGCTGACAACAGGCCTTTAATTCTTTCCCCCATTTCATATACAGTCAATACTTTGTTATATTGCTACTTTGAAAAGGTGTCTAGAGGAACAATGTGCTTCAACAGTGCATTCCAGTTAACATATCTGACTGTAACTAAGGGATTCATTTTTTTTCCAGTTATCAAAGATCTAAATAAGACCTATAAAACACACTAATGGTACATGTACTACAGCAGCAGTTTAATATGTAGCTGATATTTGTGAAATCTGTAGCAGTCTTTAGCTTAAAGCATGAAAGAATGATTTTTATTTTATATTTTCTGTTAAATGCATATTGATGGAGTCAATGCTTCTACTTCTCATTGATTCCCAAGGAAACAATATCTTCTGAGTACCTTACGCCAGCGTTGACATACTATGTAACTTCATTCACCATATCATGTTGACATTAGCATAAGGCAACTATAGCTCAATGTGATTAGCTTCATATATTAGATGCACAGAGATGCACCCTGTAGTTGATTATACTAATTTTCAGCCAGCAGTGGATGACATGTTTACATTTATACAGTGCTCAGTATACTGATCTTGGCTGAGTTCTCTGTGTCTGTGGTGTTCACCCTCTGAGGAGGCACAAGTATGTTTCAGGAGAGATGCACCCTGTGGCCGTGCTGGGTTTAATGGCCTACATGCATCCCTGGGGCTCCAGTGCCATATAGGATCTATAGGATCACTGCCAATAGAAGTGATAGGTACTGAATGCTTCCAGGATTCAGTATAGTTTTCCTAATAAGATACAAAACAAAAGGCACAAAAGAAGGTATGAGTGACAGCACAGTGGAAAAAATTGTGTCAGAAAAAGCAGACTTTTCCGTTAGAAACTGATTATTGATAATAGTTACAAATATGCAATATATAAACCAGAAATAATCTGTATATTATATAGCTGGCAGATAATAGCGTAACAGTAAGTACAAGATGTGTTGTTTCTCTTTTCAGTTACAAGGCAAATGCTTATTGGAAGACAGCTGGAGTAGGAACAAAGTAGTAAAGTACTAAACAAACTTTCATTTTGCATTTTCCCTTCTATGTGCAACTGAATAAAAATGGTAGCTGCGCTGTTAATCAGGTATGGAGCTGTGCAACACCTGCTAACTTGCAGCAGATCTGGCTTTATAGAGAAATGGAAGTGTTCACAGCAACATGCTTTTCTTCCCCCTCCCCCCCCATTTTTTTTTAGCTTTCCTTGTTGTCCTTTCTTTTTCTCATCCCCAGCAAAGCTTTGCTAACTCGCACAACTTGATATCAAACGTCCTTTTAATGTAATGTGACAGGTATCAGTGAGTCAAGCAGTCTGACGTTGGACTGCTCCCTACCTCTTTCCCATCCCTGCTAATTTCTCATAAAGGGAAGGGAAAGGAGTGCCTGTCTGGAAAAGCTCCTGGGGTGGGGATGAGACAGGGATGGGGTTATTACGGAAGGACAGCAGCATCCTGTCCTTGATTTCAGCAGAGGGGGATATCTGTGTTCTGAGGGCCCATGGGCTTGAATTACAAATGCTGAGATTGCTGGCTTATTAGATTAATTGCCTTTTAAATTACTTCTTCCTATCCGCTACATGGATAACAACTTTCTGTTGGTAGTGCCGTGCTCTTAAAAGCTGACGTCTTGGCTTCCTTCCCCACCCTTATGCTGTTAGCTGAGAATATGAGCATGGATGAGTATGATGCTGGAACTTCTGCATGTTGTAGCAATAAGATCATTAGAAATTCAGCTTACAGCTTGACTTCCAGTCTCTGGGGAGGGTCTAAAGAACTTATTACAGTTCGGTTTTGCTGCTTGCTAGTGCTTGTGAGCATGTATGTACAAGAAATTACACTAAAATGATATATTAATCTAGTAATATATTAATCTTCCACCTTTGGAAAGTTCTGCTAGAAAACCTCTGGGGTATAAGGAAAAATGAATTTTAAAACTCAGTACTAAGCAGAAAGAAGGGACTACTAAAAATGGAGTATTTTAATGGACCATTCCAGCCTTCTTCAGCACCCCAGTTTAGTTCAAGTGAAAGGCAATTAAAAATATGTCTTTCCTAAAATGAAAGATGTTATCTGTGGCTTTCCTGCATGCATTTTCTTACCTGCTTCCAGTGGTAAATTCGTAAGTAAGTGTGAACCCTTTTTCTTAATTACTATTTAATTTTTACATTAAAAACAATAATTCAGATTGCAACATGTTCATTTGTCCAAGCATTAGAGCAGTGGCCGTGGAATATAAGACCAGCCAGAGGTTAAGCCATTTGCTGTCACAGTGTATTATCTCACAACAGCTGTGAGAGATGCTACGCATAGCTGTTATGAAAGCTTCCTTTTAGACCTCACTCTAATTTGACTCATCTTTCCTCAAATGGTTGAGCTTTCTTTTATGCAGTTTTGTTGTTTATTTGTAGTGGAACACCCCAACACTTTAGCCATAGGCAAGATTGCAGAGAAAAAGATTGTATTTTATTTGCTGCTGTTTGTTATTTGTTTCTTATGACTCAAGTAATGCCAGGAAAATGCATTGCAAAGCATAATATTTTGGCAGCTGTATCATTCCATATATGCACGATGATACCACCAGTTTGACCCACATGCCAAAGTGTCAAGATAGACATTTAGCTTTGCATTCAGTTTGAAAGAAAGTGTTTCATTCAGATCATACATCCATTGCAAATTTCTTGGTCCAAGACAGAATTTTATCAGATGGCTTGCTCCACAGGCCATAGAAAATAATCAGCAAAACTTAGAGTATGTTTTGTAATACATATTATAAGGAAGTAGGGCACGGATTCGCATCTTGAGTAGTCAAACCATGTGAAAATGTGCAAATTCCCGAAATTGTACGTAAGAGGAATTACTCTTAACTCTTCCGTCAACAAAAGATTTATGAACTGAAATTGTTTTAAAACAATGAAAATCCTATAAAAGAAGACCATGAGGATCCAGAAACTCAGTGTGGAAGAGCACAACAGGTTTTCAGTGTTTCCTGTTGAACTCAGATACTAGGTCAAAACGGATTTGGGCATATTGTGATTTGGAAGAGGATGGAAGCAGGATGACAGTGGTACCGAATTTCAGTGACATCAGGTGAGATGCAGAAGAACTGTGTTTCTAAAATTATTGTTACAAGAATGATGGTATCTGTTATCATGTTCTGTATAGATAGATTCTATAGCCTTATTTAGTCCCACAGTCCAAATAAACCTTGTGAGATGTGATTTGGATAGGCTTTCATTCTCATCGCGTCTTAAGATGCCTCATTGCAGCTCTTACAACCAGCAATAGTTGAATTGCAGGTGGTGCAGCAGCAGTTTGGTGGCCACCAGGATGATGTCCCTGCATATTGAGCTGTGCCAGGCCTTGTGCATATGCAGAAGCAGTGACCACTCCTCCCCTACTTGATAACTGGCATCTTTACCCTTCTCAGACACACACCTCCAAAAATCTTTGCAGTCTGCAGACTTTGCTGCTCCCCTACATGTGCCCAGCAGTGCTCCTTGCTGCATCTCATCAACCCTCTTCTACATTATCCTGCTTCACCTCTTCTCCAGTCCTGAGCAGAAAATCAATGTTCTGGCACTTCTGGGCTCTGAACAGATCACTTGGGAACATTGATTTGGAAACCTTTTCTAGGGAAATAAGGTCTGTATCTCTGTAATAAAAGCTCTCCCAAGAATGTCTGCCAAGCATCTGGGCAGAAAACACTTCAGGCTCTTACAGAAACTAAAAATATCAGAGGGAAAAGGAAAAGAAATATGCACCATTGAAAGTGGCCTATGAAATTGACATCCAGTTTCTATGGGATTTGAGTCTTTGCTTTCTTTTTGGGGATGGACTGATTTACATGTGAACTTTTTCTTTTAAGATGGTTGCATATTTGAAGTACTGTATTTCCAGTGACTGATTTCCAAAGCAATGTTTCTGTGGGTGTCTAATGTTATCGATAATGTACATATTTACTGGTGTCTTTAAAGGTGGTAAATTGCTACTCAGAACTAACAAGAGAGCACTCAGTGTCTTTGCAGTTTATGAAGGTAAAATATAAAAATACTGATAGGCAGAGATGTCCTTTCAACACATTTTTATGTCGTTATTAAAATGCAACTATAAGGCATAAAACAAGAACCACAAATTTAAATGTACACCATTAAAATCTCACCATAATTCTTTACATTCTTGCTATGAACATCTTTCCTTCCTAGTACAAAATTTGTAGCTTGCTGGTATTACTTATACCTAGATCTCTGAAAACCCTTCAGAAATCCAAGGACAAATATGATGGAAGTATTCCAGTTTTCACTGATGGCTGAAAAAACCCTTCTCTGTCTTAAACAATTAACTTATTAAAGTTAATCATTGATATTTCATCTGTTAATGTCAGTAGCAGAAACACAATATTATATTCTGTTGCCTTTGAAGGTGTTCAGAATAGTGAATCAGTTACTTTTCCCCAGAGACTTGAAAATAAATGTCTTCTGGAAATCTGGCAAGATAAAAGAGCTCCAGACAATACCAAATTAAGGCCTAGCGTCCACAGTTTTTACTTTGCTGATGTGAAACAAATCCTATACTTCAAAGCATTTCATTTTTCAAGGTCAAATTGAGGATCTGGTTGCTTTTTCTTGTACACTTCAATGACTAAACAAGCAGCTCATACCACTCTTTGCCTTTGAAAATCTCAGCAAAGGACTTTCTCAAGCAGACCTCCAAAGTGGTCTAACAATAGAACAAAAAGTATCGGTGGCTTCAGGAGCAATCACACAGTGTGTCTTTATTGCAGGGTCACGTTCACTAGCTAAGGGAAAAAGTTGTGCACGTGTCTCTTTGGCATGACCATCTATTAACCTAATTTCTCTTTTCTTACCTCTACTTAAAAGAAAGGAAGTGTTCAAAGGCTAACTTGCTAAAGGGAAGTGTTTCCGGTTACCTAGCTACTGAAAACATATACTCTTCTGTAACAGTAAGAAATAGATGTGGACAAAGCTGTTCTTCAGATGTTTCTAACCTTTGCAAGCTGCAAGCTTGCTTTAAAGAAGTATAGATGAAAAATGATCTCTAATGCATTTATAGACCTTGCTTTAATTTGGCATTCAAAAATCAAATATGTGCTGCATTTGATTTTATGTTAAGACCATGTACAATTTGTAGCTTTCACTCTGCTTACTGTGAGAAGGCTCTCTAGTGCACTGGTATTATCAGTCCCTGTAGGATGCATGCATTCCCTCCACAGCACAACTTACCTCTGCTTTTCTTTAATTCATTACTTATTTTGAGTTTGGTAAACATGAGGAGTGGACTTCGGCACTTGAAATCTTAAAAGCATTTGTGAGACTGGGCTGCTTACTGTGCTGTATAAACAGAAGCTGCTGACTGATTTTCTGCAAGTGTCTATAATCACTATCAGCATTGAACTTCTATCCTTTCTTCAGTGGCTGAATAATTCCAGGATATTGCTTGGTGAGGAAAGAACAGTGTTAGGATACTCCTCATGTTACGTAGCAAAGTGTCCCAGCAGCTGAGAATATCCACACAAAGAAAAAAGCACAAAGACAAAGTATTTTCTTGCCTTTCTGGGAGACTTGTCTAGACTCCATCCTTCAGTTGATCTATACACATATTTTTATTACCATAATTTTCTTTCTTTTACAGTACTATTCATTTTCTATTGTCAGCAGTGTTCATTTTATACCTATGTGTATTTTATGCCCGCTATAAAAAACAGCAAAAAATAAAAATCTTAAATGTTTTATGAATGCCTGAAGGCCCCTATTAATATCCACAGTGTGGTATAGAGAAGGGCTGCCAAATAAACTTACACCATTAGCACCTATTGAGTTATCTTGGCAACAGAAGAAGGAATCTCACCTCACAGCAAGACCGCCCTCTGTTTGTGACTGACTACAGTTAGTTATCTGCTACAGTGCCTGAAATGATTCAGGATGAGATTCCCATTCTGGCTGTGTAGGATTTGCAGTCTTCAATCTTTTTTAAATGCTACACATAAACTAATTTGCTTTGTTGTATTGTGGCCATGCTCAGCTCTTTCTGTTTTGAAGATTCACCACTGGTGGCCCCTCAGAGTTTTACTAGAGAAAAACCTCTCAGAGCCATTCTTATATTTTCCCCTTTATATATTTCTGGTCTTTTTCCCTTTTATAGCATGCAAACACACACTGTAAACGAAGTATTCATTGCAACTAAATGTGAGGGGATCAAACACATAGGTTGCCTCTTTATTGTCCCTCCCTGCTGTGATTATTAAAGCAGCTCTGAGTTGGAGCCTTTAGCAGAGTAATGCTGGGTGAGGCAATATATGAAAACTTATAGGAGAGAGATACCTGTCTGTAAGTAGTTTCTTGCAGCAGAACCTCCTTCAAACCATTATATAGCACTAAAGCTACTTCTCATCATGTTGTCTTGCCCCCTTTTGCAGTTCTTATCCTATAAGTATTTTTTCTCTTCTTTCCCTTGGTCCCAGGCGCCCAGTGCTTTATTGAATAAGGAGGCAGATAAATAAACATAAGTAAGTTATAGAACTTCTTGGAATAATTCTCCTTCCTTCCATCTTTCCCTTAAAAAAATAATAAAAAAATCAATCGATTTTATTTTTTCTTGCTTTTTATCCACTTTTGACACAGATAAGACTTATGGAAAGAAGTACTGCTAGCATTCGGATAGCAATAGTAAAGAAAAAGTACAGCTTTCAGAAACATGGGCAATTATAACATCAGTCCCTCTCCTGGCATTGTCTAAAAGATTTTAGTCCAGAAGTCAATATTTAACTCACTGTGCAGGTTAACATGAAGGAATAACATACTTGGAGCTCCCAGGTCCTGAGAGCTCACTACTCTGAGGTAGAGCCCACAGAAATCATCAAATATGACTTATGTCTCTCTTAAAAAGAGAGGATGTGTAGTGAGAATATTCACAGGTTCTCCAGAGAACCTGTCCATAAAGAGTTATCAGAGTAAAGCTGCACAAGTCAGTGCCCAGTACTGATATTCCCTGACCGTGATGAAGTTTCAAGATTCTTGGAAATACATTTCTAAACAACTAACCCAACATAAACCCTTCTGGAGGTCTGTACTGTTGACTGATTCTATAACCCTAAGCAATCTTATTCATTTTAAGTCTTAAAGAAGACTCATTTTCCTTTTTGAACAAAACCCAGAAGACACCATGTCTCAGTGACCATGCTAAATAAGTGAACCATCTGAAAAAGAAAATGTATCTCTTGTGCATATTCCTACTTTCTACATAAATGACATCCTGTGGAAGGAAAAAGTGTTTGAAGAACTGATTCATCAACATCTTTGATGTCCATGAGAACTTCAAATAAAAAAGCTCCAAAGGAGAACTTGATATTCAGTGCTTTACAACTTCTTTTTTCATTCGCTTAAAGAGGTCTCAGTACAAACACTTTCCAAAATTCAATCAAAGCTAAGGATAGTCTCTTATAATGTGTTAGCATTAGAAGAAAGGACATTGCCACTCAGATACAGTCTTGCAATCAAAGGGATGAAAATATACAGTAGCTTACCCATTGTAGTACATGCGAAATAAAGAAACTGTTGATTTAGCTTACCTTCTGCAACTTGCTAACTTTAGGAAACGCAGCATGTATAGAATAATAGATCTTTTCTTATTTCTGATAAAAACTAAGGGGTTTTTTTGTCATAGTTAAAATTAAAGCACCAGTCAGCATAGCCCATCCAATCCAGATCTTTATTCCAGTCTCTTTCTGTTCCTTTCCCCGAGTCTGAGGTCACAAGTCACTTTTTAATTTGTGGTTGGGTTTTTTTCTACCTATTTTTCTAGAACTCCCTTTTTCTTTATTCACTCTGAGGCAATAAATCAGTTTTTCTCTTAAACTCTCTCCATAAAAGTCTTGCTTTTCTCCTTAACTTATAATTGGTTTTCTTGCTGTACGCTGTTCAGTGGTACTTATCTAAAAGCAAGTTATATAATGAAGAGCATGGGAAAGACATCCTTACTTCTTAAAAAGTTTTCTAAGCCCATAGTTGGCTTGGCAGTATGTCAGAAAAATGACTCCTGCATTTTTGTTTCCAAAATAGTGTCAGGAAATAAATCAGTTTTCTCATGTCTGAATTGTTTAAAAAGGATGTTGTGTTCCTGACTCCTATACTATCCACCCATGTCATGAAGGATTGTCATTAGAACAATTCCTATGGAAAAAAACCTAGTCTCTTGCACTCATCGTTTAAGTTTCACACAACAAACTCAGTAATATATCACTCTTCTGTCAACTGTGTTCAGAGGAAGCAAGCGAGCACAGCCAGTCCTATTTGTAGCAGAAGTGCTCTTTCCCAAAAACCTCTTTCTTGGACATGTTGGAGCACTGATTTGTAGTGTTTCAGGTATGGCCTCCTTCCTCTGGACAGGCCTCTTTCCTCTGGGCAGGCCTCCTCTATCATCCTCAGCAGTCTTTTTCTGGAACATAGTCATCCACCTTCTGGGCTGGGATCAAAGCCAATGAAATCTGTTACGAGGTTCTCTTTGGTGTCAGGGGACTTTGGACCTCACCTTGCGTCTGTGCCAGGCCTTCATTTCCTCACCAGACTGAGTAATCTGCATCACATTTAACTCTTTTCATGGTATTCTGAGCCATACTATGATCTGAGAAGACTGTGCAAGGGTGTGTGGCAGTGGAAAGTATTTGACTTGGTAGCAAAATATGAATTCACTTTGGTAGCAAAAGCCCTTTGTCACTCATTTCCATCCATGTGTTCTGCATTTAAGAATAGTGCTGTAAAGCAGATAGAGGGGCACTCTGAAAAGTCATTACATTTTGTATGTAGCCAGATCAGTTCTCATGACTATACAAATGCTTTTGCTAGCGCAGTGCCAGAAAGCTGAAATGAGTATGAAGGGGTTTAAGGTAGATACCAATTCCTTAAACTAGTTTAGCCCGTTGTGATATAGTTATGTCCTGCAACCTAGCAGGGTAAGGATCTATAAATTCATAGGGAGAAGACAACAAGAATTCATTAAAGTTCTTTCTTAATTCATGCCTAGGTCATATTTAACTTTTTTTTTTTTTTTTTTTTTCACTGAGCTTTATGATTTAGTGCATCTACAGACAGATTCTGAAATTGTCAATGCATTAATTCATTGGTTGTCATCAATCTCTAGCCTATATATCCATCAGTATCCTTCAGATGTCCCCGTTTTCTAAGTATTTATTTATAGCTACCTTTCAGAGTTGTAAAATGGCAATGGTAGAGGACATGATCCACAGAAAGTATTCAGAAGATTGTTTCCAGTCACACTGCTGTTCAGCACTCTGTGGGCAAGAGAAGTGCAATGTCAGATTTGTGAAAGGCTACTAATGTTAATGGGCAGGATCCAGGAGTTTATCAAGGCTGAAGTTAGCTGATAATTATTACTCATGGCCACAGTAAGCTGTAAAAGCTGATCTCTCTTACATGAGGGTGCATTAATTTCTCCAGACAGCAGAAAGCATGCCCTCAGCTGCATTCCAGCACACCTTAATGACACTTGTTCTATGTTGTCGGTTGCCTACTACCAATAAACAGCAATATCAAATTTGCAGTACTTTCACAGTCTAAGGTCTAGGGAGGTCAAAACACCTACAGATATTATCGAACCCCAAAGCAACCCTGTAGACCCTATATATTATCCTAGAAATACTGAAGAAATCCTGGAGCTTCTTGCCATCTTGTTTAACCACCACCACCACCACCAGAAAGGCCTCAAAATAAAATCTTTGCAAAATTTCCATAGAAAATATTTGAATATTTTAATTTTGACCCAAGTTTATAAGCTTGGATTTTGACTAGGAAGACAATAAAATTCTAGGTTCCCTGCAGTCCTGTTTCTTACACTTAGATCCAACTCAAAACATACTAACTTACAGTGGAAAAGAGTTCTTCATTCATGTGTGTTATGTACGAAGGAGAATCCTTAAGTTCAGGATTTCTATAATGTATGCATATATTTGACCTAATTCGGGTTTCTATCATCTTCTGCCTTCCAATTAATCTATTTTATAACCCCAAAGCGCAAAAAGGGCTGTGGTTATTGCCTGTTCATAGCCTACCTACAATATCAATGAGTTACACTTCACTGGCTTTCACTGTAGAAGTCAAATGTCCCTTGTAATGGACATATTTGGTCTGCAAGGACAGAACCTTCTCAGAGTGTAAATGGTGCATTTTCCATCCCATTTGTGTCAATTTCAAAGTGGTCACTGTCAGTTAGGAACTAGACAGCTAAACCAAAGAGAGTCAAAACAAGTGAAGATTATATGGTCATTGGTATCCAGGCAGTGCGCTAAGGGTTTCACACAACACGATAATTAGTAGCAAGTTCTATGAGGAAAAAAAGTCAACTTAAAATAAACTAGAAAAACAGCAAAGCTTGTTATAAATTAACTTTGAGTTTATACTCTTGCATGTCTTTTAATGCCTATACTCTATGCTAGCCAAAGTGCTGTAAGATAAAATGTCACAGAAATAGTTTTAGACAGCTCCGATGCTACTAATCTGCATCTGCTTAGTAAATTTCTCATCCTACAGTGGTAATAGCTGGTGTATCAAGTTCCAGATTCTACATGCATTTGGGAGTGAATGAGACTGCCCTACATTTTAAAGTATAATATACAACACAAACACATGAGATTTTCTTCACCTGTTAATACATTCTGTGAACTGAACCATCTGTGCAGACCACAAGTTTTTCCCTGTCTCTGGGAGCCAAAGGCGTTTTATCAATCAATCAAGGTAACAACCTCCACTTTTCCTCTAAAATTATCCCTTTCTCCATCCTCTCTCCCCCCTCCTCCAGCTCCCCAAAGTCATTCAGTCTGAAGATGGGAAAAAAACCCCATGTAAGTGAGCTCATCTACCTGTTTTTACCAGAAATCTATTTCAAAGCCTCTCTGGGTCTAACAGTCCTCAGGGCAATGGGGTGTCTGAACAAATCAACATGTAAAACACCTTTGGAAAGGCAAGCCAGCTGTTTTGCTACAGCTCTCTGAAGGTTTGGGTCGTGGATGACATGCCCTTGCTCATTATTGTTGCCATAGCTTAAAGTAGCACTGCATGTTTCTGATTCACATTACTCAATTTATGGAAATGTAAGTAACTGTACAAGAAGCAGTGGAAAGGAGAGAAAGGAAAGAGTTGGTAGTGTAGAGTCCATGTATGCATATGTATGTGTATGTACCGTATGGCTGAAACACAAGGAATCCAGTGCATGTGTTGTTAACTGAGGGAAGATGACAAGGACAGCTAACTCAGCCAATAGCAGAGAGGTGAGAAGTCATCTTCCCAAGATGCATGAGAGCTAGCCCAGCAATGGGATCCATAGCCCTTCATCTAGAGTGATTCTGCAGAGGGCAAAGGAACTGGAAATGGGCAGAAAACCCACCCCAAAGCAGCAACTGGGCCAGTCTACCCTTACTCAGCTGAACAAGCTGTTTTCTCTCCTTCCTCTCTGAAGCAGTCTCAGTTTTCAAGAAGTCTCCTCATATGTTCAGATCCTACACTAGGGAGTAATGAAATCAATGACCAACCTCATTTTAGTCATTTGCACACTCTAAAAGGTCTTTTGTCACATTTTCAATCCATTTGTCCTTCTGAAAAATTTCCACAGAGGTCTTAAGATTATTGTTGACAATCAGTTTCAAGTCTCTCTGCTCTAGACTTCAAGACTATCTGAATATTCCTGTTACAAGTGGGATCAGCAATATTTACCTTCTTCTCCTTATTTACCTTAAGTGTTTGGGAAAGAAAATGTAAGAAGCTAGAGCCAAGGAGGCAAGTAAATACCTCAAGTGCTGTGTGTGAAACAAGTATATGGTATCATGTATTTACAAAACAAGGAACAGTGCTGTAAAGAAAAACATATTTATTTCAGTTGTGTGCATCTTGTTTAATGCTTGTACATAAATACTGCATACATCCCCTCAAATTCTCTTTTTTTTAACCGACTTTAATCATGTTGCATTTGTACAACTCTTCTCCAGCAAAGAGCTTAATATAGTCAGTTTGAGAAATGTAATTTCAGCATCAGTAGAACATGTTTCTATTATAAGCTTTTTCAACAACACGCAACATAACATTTGTGAATTGGAAAAAAGAAGCTAATGTTTATTCACGACATGGTATTTGCTGGATGTTCTAGAAACTCAGTAATTGAGTGTCTCCCTAGGAGTATGATAAGCATAACACCAAAATCATCACAATGCAGCATTCAGTCTGCTCCTCACAGTAACTCCATTGCTAATTGAATTTCTTCTTATTCCAATGCTTAGTAAAATGCACAGAAAAATGATACAAATGTACAAAAGATACTTCAGAGTGCACAGAAAACGGTGTACCAAGGTTAGTGTGATCAGGACAACTGTATGACTGTGTGTATGTATGTGTACACATCCGCACATGCATTTACATACATATGTATGAGTAAATACAATAGAATTCGCATTTAGTTATAATCTATTAAAGAAGCACTTTTATTTATGAAGACTATTTTTTTTATTGTTCTTTATTGAGTACTCATTTTATTGCTGTTGTATATAGTACTTGATGCATTTCTAACGTTAACTCACTTTGGAGAGATTACCTGCAACAGTATGCTGTTAAATAACACTGGTTTCTATGCAGTGTGTATGTGTGTGTAATGCACGTTTGTGCCACTGCTGTGTGACTGCGTGTACTGCTTCCTTCTACCTTGGGTTTGGATTATTTAGTAAAATATTTAATCATTTGTTTGCAAAAGAATAGAACAAGCCTAGGAGAGTTACCTTACTGTTTGCCATGAAACCAATAGTTTGAGGAAGACAGAAACATGACATTCAGTATCAGGACATTTTTATGTACTATGTTTACCTGTTTCTTAGGGAAAATAAGACAACATTACCTCAAAATCAAGATGAATTTGGAATGAAATGAGACTAGAAATACCAACAATACCTTAAATGTCAGATCTTTGGTTATTGTTTGCTCTGATAATTCTATTTGAATTTATTTTCTGTGAAGGATCTGATAGCTGGTATCCATCACCTAATAATGTACCCAATGACTTGAATGTTTGTGACTTTCAGAGCTATTTACCATATATTCAACAAGCTAAGAGTGCACCCTAGGACAGACCAGGAGTGGCTTGTAAGGCTTAATGTGAGGCTAATACTGAACCTCCAGTGGCAGCCTCATGCTGCTGATATTTAGGAGCATAATCCAGAGCCCTTTGCTGTAGTCGTCACTTGTAGGGCCATACACTACTCATTTCTGCTTTTGCTTGCAGACATTAATGGATGTCCTAGTGGTTCAATGCGATTTGCCGAGCCAAGACATTATTCACATTTAAAAGTGCTTTGTGTTTTCTCATTTAGGATTCATGTTTTTGAAAAATAATTGAATATAGATCAGTATAGAAATGAATGTCTAAGTAAAGGTTGTGTCTAGTATACTAAGTGATTGTTACTGATCTATTTCATAACCAGATATAAACCCAGATATGTCTAACTTAAGTTTTGTAACGATTCCTTGCACTTCCTTATGAAAACAGAAATAGTAAAACTATCATGAAATTCTTGTACCCTTTCAAATATAAACCAAAAGTGCATTAAAAACCAGAAAGTGATAACCGTATGATATAGTAACAATCTACACTGATGACTCCAATCAAGAAAATGACAAAAATTGTCAGTCAGCACTCTGCAATGCAAGACCAATGTAAATCAGGCATTAACAACAACAAAGCATGTGATTAATGTATGGAGAATTATTATCTTCCAATCAAATAGCCATCAGCTAAATAATTATTTGCTTTCGTGCAATATATTTCAACCCTTCCAAGAATTAGGATATATTATTTTTCATTTTTAGTACCTTTTTTTCTTCTAAAAATAAAAATGGAGTCCTGTTAGCCGATTCCAGTATCCACTTATTTGTAGAAAAAATCTTGATCTTAAATGAACAGTTGGCAAAATTGTTGACACTGCCAAAGACAGCAGGTGAAATGCCTATGGTGGCAGCAAGTCCGGCTCTCACATGCCACTTTTTTGAAAAGTGTTAAATGGTGTATAACGTGCCATGGGTTTAGAAAGAGGATTTTGTAGGTTGACCTTTCCTCTGAGTCTCTATGTTTCACACCTTCTGTGTGTCCTGCTTTCAGCTAGGATAAAGTCACTTTTCTTCCTAGTAGCTGGTGTTGTATTTTAGCTCCAGCCTGATAACAAAGATGATAACACGCTGTTGGTTTAGTTGTTGCTTGGTAGCATTTACCCTGATCAAGGACTGTCCAGTCTCTCATGCTCCACTAGTGAGGAGGGCACAATTAGCCGGGAGGAAGCAGAGACAGGACACCTGACTCAAAGTAGCCAAAGGTAGCATGTCAGGCACAGCTACAGGTTGGGCAGAGAAGAGATTCAGAGCAGCCCTGTGGAGAAAGACTTGGGGTGTTGGTCGATGAGAAAATGAACATGAGCCTGCAGTGTGTGATTGCAGCCCAGAAAGCCAACTGTATCCTGGGCTGCATCAAAAGGAGCGTGACCAGCAGGTCAAGGAGGTGATCCTGCCCCTCTACTCTGCTCTCATGAGACCTCACTTGGAGTATTGTGTGCAGTTCTGGTGT
>JAOEHX010017518.1:15971-32449 GCA_025448015.1 Bolborhynchus lineola
AGAAGTTCTTTACTGTGAGGGTGGTGAGGCACTGGAATGGGTTGCCCAGGGAAGCTGTGAATGCTCCATCGCTGACATTGTTCAAGGCCAGGTTGGACATAGCCTTGGGTGATATGGTTTTTAGTGAGAGGTGTCCCTGTCCATGGCAGGGGGGGTTGGAACTAGATGATCTTAAGGTCTTTTCCAACCTTAACTATTCTATGATTCTATGATTCTATGTCATGGTCACTATATAAACTGGGGGGAGTTGGCTGGGAGCTGGTGATCACTGCGCTGGGCTCTGCTGGGCATTGGTCAATGGGTGAGGAGAAATTGTATTGTTCATCACTTGTCTGTCCGAAGGTTTTATTCTTCTCTTTCTATCTCCATCATCATCAACATAATTATTATTATTTTTATTACTACTATTTACTTTATTTCAATTTTTGAACTTTTCTTATCTCTGTCCAAGGGGGTTACCTTTTTCCAATTATGCTCCCCATCCCAATGTGGGGAGTAAGAGGATGAAGTGTGATTGGGCAGCTACAAAGTACTTAGTTGCCAGCTGGGATTAGACCACAACACTGTGTTATTCTAAATGTATTGTTTATTCTTTGGCTTCCAGAGTTCTTATTATTAAAATTCTAGTGCAATCAATAAAAACTAGTTAATAGCCGTTCTTCTTCTAACATGTACAGCTCAGATTATCAAAGATATATGATTAAAATTCCAGCATCTAATATTCAGAATTTATTAGGAGAAGATTAATTTAAAAGTAATGTATATTGTGCTTATTTATTCACTTTTCAGAAGTAAAAGGATAAAAAGGGATTAGATATTCTGCTGCTCTTCAGATGTTCTGAGGATTCTTAATATTGAAACCAAAAGAAATGATTCACAGTACATAAAGAATGCATCCACTATTTTTCATGATATCAAAGGAAAGGCAATAAAAGAAAATAATGCAACATACAGATAAACTCTGGAACTTGTTGTCATTTGGGATGGAATCTAAAAATATCTTCAAGAAGGGAAAGTGGACAGGTTCATGTAGGGCAGCTCCACTGATACCTGCTTCAGCTGATGATCAAGACAGAAGTTGTTTAAACTGCTGATTTCTGCACTGTTGAGAGGGTGTATGAAAGAAAAACACTGACTAAATGCCATGGGCTCCATTAGTCTGACAGAATCTACTTAATATTCTTAGGACAAATCTAACATCAAAAAAACATTGTCCATACCAGTGCTCCATCAAGAAGTTAAGCATCAGTAAAAAAGATGCTATGCAAACATTACATCCAGTGCATTGTATTTCCACTGCACATCACTACTATGACAGAAGAACAAAGAGAGATTTTAACAAATTGTGCGATGTTCTGGTGGGAGTGAACCAATGTCTCCAGGA
Organism: Bolborhynchus lineola; assembly: GCA_025448015.1. NCBI lineage: Eukaryota > Metazoa > Chordata > Aves > Psittaciformes > Psittacidae > Bolborhynchus > Bolborhynchus lineola. The sequence continues at coordinate 17,356 of JAOEHX010017518.1, forward strand.
GGAGCAGTGCCCTGAAGTAGCCCTCATTCCTGAGCATCCCCTTGACTTACAAAATTAAGTGTTTTGTCAGGATTAAGTTTCTAATGGCAATGCCAGGCAAACAGGCACAAAATGGGCTGGATAGAGCCTCTTGCTTTGAGACAGACTGAAATTATGATTCCCAAATCTCATCAGCATAAAGCACATGCTCAGCTAATAGAGAAAATAAAACATATGAGAATATAAAACATATTTTTTATCAGGACCTCTGTATCAGGGGAAATTATTTTGTGGAATGGATATTAGAAACAAAAAATATGTTAAAGTCTTTGCTGAAGATTTTTCCTCCTTTTCCCATTCACTAACAATATGCCAATAAAAAATAAAGTGCAGCACAACAAAATGTAGATGGGAGTCCATTCAAGATTAAAATATACAGCAAGATAAAACAAGAATTGATCTGAGCCACAAAATACAGAGGACAGTGTGAATCATTCTGAGTTTAAAAATGCATCTGTCATCAATGTCTGTCTCTTCGCTTTTCACATCATCAGAGACCAGAAGTGAAAATCAGAGATACTTGTAGGGCATAAAAATATCTTCTTAATACATTTCAAAACTCCCCTTAGAAATTCTTAAAAATGCTTGACCTTGTACTGCTTGTCACTGCTTCAATCAATGGCCAAAGTCCATCCAAATGGCGCAGGTATACAAAAGAGAGGAAACCCTTTAAAGAAAAACATTACTCTGAATGAGCCTGGTTCTGAAAAGACAGTTAAATGAGCTGTAAGTCATGGACAGTAACTGAATGGAAAAACATCGAAACGACTGAACCTTTGAAAATTTCTTTCAAGATGTCTTACTCAAAACATTGGAGTCTAAGGCCAGCTGAACACTGCATGGGGGAGTGCTGCAGGTATTTATAGGTTGGCTGCTTCCTTAGTTTTTTGGTTTTCTGGGTTTTTTTGGGAGTTTGTTGGGGTTTTTTTCTAATGCCAATGGAACAAGTTTGCTTTCTAAAAAAATAGACCAAAACCCAATTCTGTCAGTTTAGTTTCACAGATGTTTCCGTTTACAAGCTGAAGCCTTTGATGGTGCTGAAAGTTACTCAGCATTGTTGTAATTTGCATACATTAGCCATGATGGTTTTATGTTGAAAAGTTGAAATGTTTGCAGCTCATCATAGCCTGGTCCTAATGATGTTCAGTACATCTGCTTAAGAAGTTGTGTCTAGGCAATGTTCTACACCATAAACATTTTTTATGACTTTTACTGACTTTCAAGTTTTTCCTTTCAGATATACTTAAAGACTCTGCTTTATGTACACAAAAATTGGGAAATAACAACTGGGTAGCAAAGTTGGGTTGTATGCTGTATACTGCATTTGTATTCTTGCATCTGTCACAAGAGCTCCATGCAGCATTATGCAGACACCTCACGGGTTTTGTTTGGGTAGGCTCATAAAATTAATGTCTCTTTTTGTAGATAGCATAGTGAGTTAAACAGGTGTAACAGGAAATTAAAATAGGAAGGAGCAGAAGCAATGATGGTAAATAAAAGACACCAGTAACAAAATAATTTCTTCAGCTTTTTATTCTTTCTGTTTCTACCCATTCACATGCCTCCAAATAGGTGACTACTCTTGATTCAGTGTTAAAATCCTAGTTAAAAGCAACAACAATAGAAGAATAGCCTGTATTTCAGAGATGTGATTTTGTTAGCAGAGATCATATAACATTCATCTGCAGCTTTCTCTCCTGGCTTGGTTGCTCCTCTCATTTCCAATTTGGGACTTCTGAAACAAAACGTAAGACCTCTGTATCTATCAAGGTGCATTAACCAGCCCTTTATATAAGCAAAAGCACAAGCAACTCATTTCTCTGAACAGGCAGGAAGTTCAACACTTGATATCATATAGCGGTTTTCCTGCTAAACATTTTTGTACAATTGCCCTCAAAACCATGATCAAATTCAGTCCCATCTTCATTTCTGTTCTCTTTTCTCCCAATTTTTAATTTTTCTCCAATCTACTTTTTAAATTACTTTCTTCATATTCTTGCCCTGCACTTGACATGGCCAGCTCTTCAGTGCTTCTTCCCACATTTAAAAACAGTCTTGCATTTCTCACCTTCTAAACTCACCGAATCACCTCCAAGTTCTTACTTGAACACACAGCATCAGCTTCTTTATTATGTTACTATTTCCAGTTGCATTAGGTTATGAGCTCCTAAGGCAGAAAATTACTATGTGCTTGCAATGCATGCACTCAAAGTGCCCCACAAGCTATGTTCGATGTACAAAATAAATCCACCTCCTTAAAAACCCCACACGTCTATGTATGTTTTAAAGAGAGTAATCAGAAGCACATCAGTGTAGTATTTGGGAACATATTTTTATGCTCATAGTGAAAATATTAGACAAATAACAGATGACTGAACAAAAGCATATTGGAATTTATCATTTTCAAAATTTAAATTGATCCCCATTTACCTTGAGGAATTTCATTCACATCTCCCCTCGAATGAGAAGTGAATACAAAAATGTACTTATTCAACCTTTTGTTGTACCAGCCACAATTTTTAATATTCTCTAACTTTTCAGACTTTCCATAGCAGTAAAAATATAAGCAGAGTTATACAAAACCCAGCTGTATTTATTTTAATGATGGCATTTGCTCACAGCTAGATACCAGTTAGGCAGTCCCTGGACAGTCAAGCCCCAGCAACTGTCAGGGAAGTGCTGGCTTACTGTCAAGCTGTCTAAAACAAAGATGTGCCTAAAAGATCCAAGGCAATACTGAACACATAACGCAACAGTTTTCAACTATTCCTCAATGTATGCTTGCTAATAGCATACTAACAACAAAATGTGAGCATGTAGGCAGCTGAATAAGGAACTTCCTATACAGGAAACTGAAAACTGCTAGAAAAGTCAGTTAGAAAGAGATAAATAAGGAGGCATTGTTGCTGGTTTAATGCACCTATTGCAGTAAATTTGCTAGGGAAAGTGATTGAAGAGTAAATATTGAAGCAATCATGTGACAGAAAAAGTGCTTGCTCAGAACATCCAGTGTTAAGCAGCTGCTTTGCTTGCTGCCCCTACTGCTACCCCTATGAGAGGCAGACTGCCAAGGAAGAACGTATAGCACTTTTTGGTATGCAGCTGTTATCCACTGCTTGGCAGGACCATGTCACTCATGCTAATACTCAGTTTGAATCCAGTTGCCTGACTGCAGCTAATTAATGGCTTTAGCAGCTTTTAAGAGTAAATGTTGTCCCAAGGCCAGTACGTGAAAGGAGATTAAATTGGCCCTTTTTACAGATGTAACCACTTTATTACCAATACGATATTGTCCAGTGGTTGGATGTTATAGAGACTGGAGGATAAAAAAATTATCTTTTTTGCCTAAGAATGCATTTTTATATCCTACTTGGTAGATAAGGGTTATTGTGTGAAACATGAGATGCACAAGAAACAGCAGTGCCTAACAAGACAGGCTGTGATGAGAAAAATGGGTAGCTCCACTAACAGCTTCATTTCCAAAGGATCTGTATTATATTTTTTTAAGTCACAAGGCTTTTGTAATCTCTCTCTAACTTGAATTAATTCACTTTTCCTCAATAACTGTACTAATAGGCCCTGGCTACTCTATATTCATTAAACTAATAGGAATTTGATAAGCTTGAAAATACTCTCTCTTTACTAAATTTTACCGAAATTATCCAAGTAGTGGAAAAGTTATTAGGGTAGAACATGAAATATGCAAATGTTAAAAAAAAAAAAAAAAGGCTCCACAGTCAGAGCAAGTAAGTATTCTGGAAAAACTCTTTCACGATCAGTATCAATAAAATGGAAAATCCTAACTTTCCTGCATGTATCATACCCAGTAAACTGAAAACTGGCAGCAAAAAAATATCAGATCAAATAATGATGCCATAATACTGGCAAATAACAAAAAGATAAGTAGATATCCAAGCCAAAGACTTAGAGGAACACAATGGCCAGAGTCATGTACCAAGGACCAGCTACTTCAAGTAAGAAATCGACTAAAACTTAAACAACTCTAAATATTAAAGCTGACATTTTTTAGGAGGAATATTGCTCATATATTAATGCAATGTCTATGATTCAGCTAAGGTGCTCGATTAACTGAACTGACCACAACGCTGTGTCTAGAAAACGCACCTTATTTTCAGGGGACCACTTATTAGAGAGGTTTGTTTTTCACACAGACCTTTTCATTACTGCCTAGCTGCTGACAGGAATGCTTTTTGTTAGAAAGGTGGGGAGAAAGGAATGGTGAATTAGTAAACATTTGAAAAACATATGAGACAACTGTGAAAACCTCCTGCATGTGTGGGTTTGGGTTTTTTTTTTCTTTAGTCAAGTTGGTTTTCAAGTCACATATTTCAATCTGAGCAAACATATTAATGTGTGAAGATTAATTTCTCTCCATCCCGCTGTGTCTGCCAGCATCAGTAGTACAGAAAAACAAAGGAAAGATAAAGAAGCAACAGATGGGAGTGAGAGAATGGAAGAGTCATTTTTTTGTTTGAGGGGTTTGTTCTTGTGTTTTTCTTTACTTTGAGCAGTGAAGAGATTTATTTGGCTGAGCATTATGACCCATAGTGCACAGTGGCCTGCCACCCTTTTGTCCCCACTGGCACAGGATCTCACAAATCTGCAATTCCATAGATACATCTTTCGATAAGTCAGTAAAGAAACATGGATATGTATCTCCTCCGATGCTGAAGCATTAACAGCCCAAGGGATAACACACTCACTTTAATTGTCCAGATGTGTGCAAATTGAAATAGAAAAAGAAAAAAAAAAAAAAAAGGAAGAAATAAAAAGGAATCAGCAGGAAGTGCGATAAAAAATTTCTGGGGTTTTTTAAGTTCTGTCACAATTACCAACCACAGTACAAGGCTTTTGCCATGAATCTAAAACAAAGCCGGGGAAAAAACCCTGGAAAAGCCACATGCTCCACTGATGTGGATGTTTTTCCCCCTTTCCATTTTTCTTCCTCTATTCAATCTCCATTATCTCTTCTTCAGGCTTGACATCTCTGTCTTCATAATTAGTCCTTTTTGTTTATTGAAAGCTTTGGCTGTCTCAGTTTTTCACAGTTCTTTGAACTACACTACAGCAATACTCAAGATTAAAGACTATTAAGATTAGTAATCTTAGTTTTGTGAAGATTAAAGAATGGTTAAATAAGGAGGCAGTGCTGGCTGACTGTACGTGTCTAGGAAACATGACCCAGACTCAGAAGAACACCCAATACACTGAGTCTAACCAAGGATGTAAAGGAACACCCCGCCATCCACCTTTTTGTGTTTGCTCCAAATTTGTCATTTATGAAGTGAGAGGAAGTTCTAGATTCATCAGAATAACTTCTCAGTCCACCAGGAGCCAAGTTTTTTTCCCAAACTGGGGCTTGTCAAAAGTGGTGAAAAGCTACCTGCTGGTATTTAAAGTGTGTTGGTAGTGATACAGATTGCAGGAGCTGAATAGAACTGGAATCCATTCAGCAGGATGCCTGAGACTTTATGAATTCATTTGGCTTCTCTCCTGTCAGGCTGGCATCGTCTTTTATTTTAAACAGAAATCTCCCTAACAGGGGAAAATACAGGAGAAGATACCAAGAGAGATGTCAGGTAATTAAAGATAAAAAATACAGATTTGTTGTTCTGCTTACCATATCACTTATATTAGAAGATAACTTCTCCGAGCCTGCACAGCAGGTTGAAGCTGGGAAGGAAACCTCCAGTAAGTTATCATAAAATGAGAAACTTTATTGCATAGGTGAATGTAGTGCCAGCACACACAAGGTGTAGATAAACAGTTCCTATCCTTCTCTCCCCAGACCTTCCTGCAGAAATTATTGGCTTCAGCCTTCCCCCTCAAAACAATGGCAACCCCACAATAGCATTTGCCTCTTGTTCAAACCCACATACCATACCCCACAGAAAGACATGTCAGAGCTGGGCTGCTCGCCGACACTGCGGGAATTCACATTCCCCATTCTCATCCAATTTTAACCCCTAAACATAGAATTCAAGCCTCTGTGAATCTGAACTATTCCTCTTGCTTGCTAAGCTTCAGGGGAAGTGGGTTTATCTTCTCTGCTTCACAGTAAGTCACCAAGCTTCTAAATGTAGCTGAACCTCCGTGGTCTCATAATGTAATTCCTCAGGACAAAGCCTGCCTGCAAAGCCAGTCTGCCCAGTCATGCTGCAGTCAGTTTGATAAACCCCATGTGTGTACTTAGAAAATCCCACCTCTCCAGATTTATGTACAAAGACTTTCACTGCTCTGCTGGTGGCCATCATAGCCAAGAAGCTGCTGTTTGGATAGGAGTCCACATGAGAGAAAAGATGACTAAGGAAAGATTTATACAACTCAGGAAAGGGCTTAGCAAGGTGATTTATAAAAGAAGACAGCATCTTAGAGAAAATTAAAAATGGGAAGCAGAACAGAAAAGGTACACAAAGGTAGAACCTAAACCCATGTAAAAACGTGATAAGGAACTTAAGGTAGAAAAAGTGCATAAATACAACAAAAAGTGCATAAATACAACAAAGGAAATGCAAGAGGGGCAAGCAGGGAGCAGCACGTTAGCAGCATAAGTAGCAAAGATCCAGGCCCACATCAGTACAAATGGGGGCCAAGAGGTCATGGAAAACATGTGAATGACAGAGAATAAGGTTGATATCACTGGAAACCTGGGTTTGTTTCTTTGTTTCATACTGCATGGAAGAATCTGAGGAGGTCGTGACACAGGGATAGATTACTAGAGGGGCTGGTGGCAGGGAAAGGATGTAAAATGAAGAGGCGCTGTTAAAAGGCTCTGAAATGACTCCTGAGTAGACAAGCTGTCAGAAGAAGAATTAAAATTCACCTGGTTCCAATGGATTTATCACAGAATAGTTAAGTGGAACCAGCAAAGTGAACTAGTAAGGAGCCTTTAGAAGATATAATTAAATGTTCAGTATGGGGCTGGGGAGGAGGAGAGGATATACAATGCAACAGGATTCAGGAAGATACATAATCAAATCTTCTTTTGTTTACTGCTAATACCAGCTGGGAATGGAGTCAATAGTTTTAGCCCATTTATAGCATAAACTGAGGTAACTAGACTAGTCTGATGGCATTATTATTATAAAGAAAATACATTCACTTCTGGAAGTGCAAAATATTAGATTAAAAGGTTTTTCTCAAATATTTTGACATTGCAACCAGAAGCAATACCTATGTGTGCATTTGAAAAACCCCTCTAATACCAGGATTCTATAGTAGCACTGTCAGGCCAGTGTGAAATGTTTGTGAAATTCTTGCTGTTCATACATATGTATGAAGAATGATTTATATCACAGAACAAAACTCAGAAAAACATGTGGCAACTCCCTCTTATTTAAGGAGAAAGGGGAAAAAAAATACCTTAAAAAATGGAGGCCATAATCAGAAATAGATTCAACTTTAATTTTCCTAAAACAAACAACACCCCCCCCAGAAACCTGAATGATTTTTTATTTGTTTAATCACAACTGAAGAACATAGCAGTAAGTCTACAAATGTTGTTTTCATATCGGCTGTCCTTAATGTGTTAAAGCATCTCAAGATGGATGTGGAGATGAGTGAAGAAAGTCAACATTTGCTGTGGTCCAAATGTATCTTGGGTTTGTTTGAGGCCTTTAGGGCTAATACTCACATGCAGACAATCCATATGGAGACTCTGCCAAGTGAAGGTTTTGATGATAAAATTTTTGTATTGTTAGAAAAGAAACACCACAATGCAAATGCACTTATCATTAGACCTGCAGGTACACTTAAATATTCTTAGCATATATTAATAATTCTACCATCCCTTGCAGGTTCTCATATAGCTTAACAAATAGCACAAATTTATAAAGCTACACTTGAAAATAATAATAATTTTCTCTTTAAAAGTGTAACAGAAACTGAATGGGCAGGAATATTTTGTGTGAAAATATAAAGAATGAAAATTTCCTTCATGTCTCAAATGTGAGATTAATTCAGGAATCAAGAGAAGTCTGCTATTAGGTACAGAGCGAAGTTCAAAGATTTTTTATCTATTCTCAGCAGGGTATGGCCTCTGACAAGTGATTTCAAGGGAGCTTGTAAAGCAGAAGGAAAGGGACTGTTCATACTGTGATGAAGAACAGATCGGTGTTCCATCTGACATAGGAATGGCCATCCTAGCCCACCTGGCCCAGGATCTCTTCTTTTAAGTGGCCCTAAAGACGAATCAGTGGGTGCCTCAAGAAGGCCAAAAGAGAGCATTAAGTATATAGTGCACCCTGAATCCTATATAGCTTCCTGGAATCTGCACTTTAGGGATTTCTACACCTAATATATCAGACTGCGTCCCATAGGAAAACAATAGGTCTATTCAAGTAATCCTGATATCAAAATCAACCTGCTAAGTGTTCTTGGAAATCTATAGGAATTAATTTCCCCTGCTGAGAAGCTGGCTCTAAGCTATCTTGCTTAAGGTTAGCTCTGGTTAGTTCCAACAAATAACACTGTTGCAGAAAACATGGCAAAAGATGCTCCGAGTCATTGGGAACTGGGTATTTTTTTGCTGGAGGTAGATGTTAAGGAGGGATTCTAGGCGTACTCTTTATTGGATTCAGGACAACATACATCGGAGTGAGTTGATCTACAAAGCTTAATGAAACTTTACTGCCTGAATAGAGGCTAATCCGTCACTAACAGGTCCCAGTCCAGCAGATCTTATTGCTGCACACTTCATAATGTCACAGCCCTCCCCCTATCACTCCTCTGCACCTTCTCACTCCATCACACCGTCTGTGCCAGGCAGCATGGACAGGATCAGACAACAACCTCTCTTTGTGTTTCTCCACCGCTGCTCCAAGGGCATCCTCTCCACTGGGGGCTGGCATTTTTAGAGTGGTTGTATGTTATGCTAGCCTTCTACCTGAAAAAAATGTGGTGAGACAAACACAGATGCTTTGTTCAATCCAATTAGAAGAGCAATGGATCTTGGGCTCTGTCAGGTGATAAGAAGTTGCTAGCACAGTAGCATCCAGACAGGCACGCCAGTCTGCTGCCCTGGGGGTACTGGAGCTGGTAACAGAAATGAATCCTCGGATGTAGCCTGATGTTACGAATTGCAGAGTTTTGTGAGCCATTGGTTGAAGCAGAGGGATGTAAAGTGCGCAGAGGTGGGATAATACAAAAAGCATAAATTGCATATCGTGATCCTCCTGGATCTTGAGAGGGAAATTTAACATGCTCCTCACCGCTGCGTTGGTGTCAGTGAGAAAAATGTGATTTCAAAACAAATTCCATCCACTCCTGAATCACAGAAAAACAACACTAAAGCAACCCACAGCATCTTTTTTTGTTTGAAGAACTTACTGGACCTCACAGAAGTGCACTTATGTCACTTTCTGAGAAGGATGACACTATACCACAAAGGAACTTACACCTACTCCTGTTAGGTAATTAGCAGTGATGGCTTGGAGAACCATTCAGAGGAGAGTAAGATGAAGTTCATTTCTCACTCACCCCTGGTTATTAATGGCAATTGTAGCAAAATGTATGAAGAGTGTATCTGATCTCTGATGTCGCACACCAGACAGATATCAACTCAATTACTCCCCTCTCACCTTATCTGAAGGCATTTATTTTCCTGTATGAAATTAGATCAGCTGTTATCTCTGAACACACACCCTCTGAATTGTGGATGGAAATATCCACAAGGAAAAGCAGATGCTCTTGTGATTGACAGAAACCCCTGAAACGCTGTCTGCTCCAAAGAAACAAAGCCAGAGTTGTCATAGGGATGATTTACTAGGCTATATTACCCTGTCAGAGAAAGATTTTTTTATGACTAAAGGTCTGGTCTTATTACAGTATAAGTAAATATACTTGCCTCAAATTCAATCTAATCTAATTTGCTGCAGAAAATTAGAAATGTTAGTTGAGCAACTATTAAATCAAGTGATTTAAACACAACATAAGATAGAATAAAAATCATTATTGCCATTTCATAGTAGGAAATCTCATACTGCATGTTTTGGATAAAATCAGTGAGAGAAATAAAACCAAATAACACCTAGATGACTGCAACCACTGGAAAGGTTATATGTTGCCATATGTAGATATTATTCTAAGTCCCATATTTGTATATATTTCCTCTCTACCATTTACTCATAACACTTAATGTCAGTGCTTTGAACTACATGAAAAACCAGAAAAGGCTGCCATTTTCCATCATTACAGTCTCAGTTTTCTTAAAAAGACAAATAAAAGACCCAAAGGAGTGGTTTTTTTTACATAAGTCAATAGATTTTGTTCCTAGCTGAAGAGAGTACTAATGAAACTCTTTCCCTAATACTGGTCTGCAGGACACCACTTTGTCTGTGATAGTAATGCCTGAACCAGAGGGGCTGATCACGTGTCTTGAATTCCCAGTTGCTTACAGCCTGGAGGACATAAAAGGTCACATTTCCTAGCAGTTTATTAGCAGTTCTGTGTAAAGAGAGATCTGACCTGTACATTACGGAGAGTTAAAAGTAATGGGAAAAATCTTTGGATTTTCCTATTTAAAATGGAGTACTTAGATTATTTTACTTTGGAGACTTGCAGCTTCCCAGGGGAAGCTTGCAAGGGCAGGCATGGTAAGAGGAAGGCAAAAGACTGAGACCTCAGAGGGATTTGAGTAGCAGAGGAAGAAAAGTCTACAGCAGCAAAAGAAGAGGATGGAGGAAGGGAAGGGATGTCTAAGATGTGGGGTTGGATTCATTCTGTCTCTTTCACCTTCCCAAAACACTTAGCTGAAAACAACAGGTCGCCACAAAATGGTTTTGCTTCAGCAAAAGAGACTATTTACAGAACAGGCAATTTAATCACTGGTTTTGCACCTTCCTTCATTTGAAATGTAGGTATTCCAAATGATAACAAGTACCATCACTTCCTCCCATGGAACTTTATGGACTTCTGTAGTTGATTTTTCTGCTCTGATAAAGGAAGTTTTGTGCCACCTCCAGCCTCAGTTTACAACACACAAATGAGTACGTGACATTTTCTCTTTTTTTGGATGCACAGAAGAAAACACCACAATGTTGTCTGTGCTAGTGAGCCTGCACGGTATATCACTGAGTTGTTCCTTCCACAGGTATAAGGTGGTATGAAGGGGATAAAGAAGTTTATGGAACTGTAGACTTGAAATAGCCATATGTGCCTGTATGAAAACCAAGAAATGAACTGATGAAAGGTGATGGGTGAATTTTAGTGAGTAGAAAATACAAAAAATGGGAACAGAATCTGTGTACAATGGTTGGTTTTGAAAGCACCAAGGACTGGGAAGGTCAATCAGGAAATTGCTCTATCATTTTTAGGAGAATCTGAAGTTCTCAGAAGTGTTCTGTCACAGCAGTCACAAGGACTCTTCCAAGGCAGAAAGTTTGTACACAGTGCTCTAAGTTTGCATGACTGTCTTGATCCATCTGTGTGAAAGCAGGTGGGACATCTCCAACTCTGATTTTTATAAAGGTAAAAAAAGCCTTCAGCAAATCTTTAAATAAAACTTTGTCAGAGAATGGCAGCAGGAGTTTCTTGGAAATCACCTGCAACATCTGAAGCAAAATAATTGCTTTGTCATATAGCAAACTCTGTATTGTGTAAAGAGTAGCATTTTCATTATGCTGGATTATTCTCAAAGGCAATTTCATTAAATGACTTCACAGATTTGATCATTTGTATAAATGTATCCAAAGCAGCCTGGTGTGAGCTAGCTCAGCTTGCAATCCCACTATCAGAACATTGCATGAATATCATATAATGGAAATCATATATGAATATCATATAATGGGAAAAGAACAGAAGAGTGAGGTTGTGGCATGAGCTTCCTTCAGAGGGTCGCATTTGGAAAACAGTAATTCTCCCAGAGATTCGTCTGTTCCTCGGCTGTGATGCACTATGTACCAAATGCCAGAAGGAAGAAGTCAGGTTTATACAGAAGGCTGACTTCAACTGCTGGGGAAGAGAAAAACAAAACAAAACCAAGAAAAAACAGAAATCTGAAAATACACAATGCTGATAGACATCACTTAATAATGTCAGTGCCAATTAGATCAAGAAAACTTGCCTAGACATATACCTTGTGATAATTCTCCCTGGTGTTATGATAAATAATACAATCTGTACACAGGCTGTGCATTTGCATACTAGTGTAATCCATTTGGCAGGCAATTTGAGACCAATACACTCAAGATATTTAAATGACCTAATGTTCTGAAGTTTTACATAAGAATTAATGACAAGAACCATGAAGCTGAGAAAAACATATAGTGTGTATAGATATTTTGTCATTTGATATATGAATGTCCTTTTTTGAGATTGACTGATGAAGTCAATTTTATTTTAAAGGCCTAGTGAATGTGAAAACTTATGTGGAAAATGACTTTTCAATATTCTTGACCATGTTGGAATTCTTAAAACTTAGAGTGTTAAAAAACAAACTGATGCCATCACTTTACAGCACTGAATAGAAAATGGAACAGCATGCTAAGTGTCTCTTTTCATTGTAACTCCAACATCTTTTCAGAGACCATTTAGTCAGGCCAAATTGTGGAGTTGTATTTAGTTAGATTCATCAGGTCAATGGAGCTGTGGATATGGTGTTTTGTTTTAGCAAGCTGAATTCATTGATTGAGTTCTGTAAAAACTCTACAAAGAAACTCCAGAAAATTACACCATGGGGACAAACTGTGTTTTAGCTGATATGGTATTAAGACTGATAGAAAAATGGCTGATAATACAATTGTTTAATAGTTTCAACAAAGCCCGGTCTAGCAGTAATCAAATATATTTGACTTGATAAGCTGAGAAGTGAAAACAAGAAATGGTGCTATTCCTGATTTTCCTAATAAAAATTTAGCAAAGGGAAAGGAACCTACTTCTAAGACAGTAGGTCTTGATCTGTTATAGCCCATAAACCTGGGACATTTTATTCTCTTATTTTCTGGCAGCATAGGCTTATTTGGAAATAATTTCGCATGGCATGAAAGCTTAGTAGGCAATGACAGCACTGCTTGTAGAGCTTGTATGTTTGAGAAACTTAAGCCTTGCAATTTAAGGCTAATTTATTTTTCAAAGAGAAATTCCACATTACAAGTGAAAAAAGCACTCACGTGAGATATTGAAGACAAAGAATCAGCACAGAAAAAGGGATACTTGATGTGACTACACCCATAATTCATTGGTGCTTGGATTTAATGCTATAAACTCCTTTATGAATCTACTAGAAACTAAAAACAAAACAAAAACACAAAATCAAAGCACCAACAGCAAAAAAGGATGGTTCTCTGAAGATAAAAATGCCTCCAAAAAAGGTTTTTAACAATGTACCTCCCTGAATGGCTTCTATTTGCATTAGAAATACATAGATTGGGTTGGACTGAATCATAAAGCACATTTTGTCATTCTTTTTTTGTTCAGTCATGGTGAAAAGTAACTGTTCCAGGTCACACACTGAGACTTTCAGAAGAAGAGAATAAGGAGTCTTTCAGCAAAATGCCTATTTATGAAAATTACAATCCTTAGAGGAGGAAACATTTTCTGGTTTGGGATCTGATGCCACTAATTTGTTCCCACATTCTTCTCTGTCATGATCAATTAACAGAAGCAGCATTTTAAAAGCTTTAAACAATGTTAAATATTTTTGTCAGTCTGTAGTGACTTTAATACATCTGTTACTTCATCTGAGCAATGAGGACTCAGAAACAAGAGCATGGGAGACATAAGGAGAACAGAAAGAGTAAGTGCAGATCAACAAAAAAGCACATTTATAACTCATTCATTAATTTCTTAAATTCCATGCCTTTTAATCTGTGTTCCTAATGAGGTACAGCTGTAATAAGTAGTTAAGGAAATACCCTATCTTCCGCGATAAATTCATACATGCTTATTTCCTCTGATAATTGGAAGTTAAACATTTTCTGCAGGGTATGGGAAAAAGTCAGCATCTCTTTGAACCAGTTCCATGCACGTAGGTGTTGATCATATTCTGTTTTAGAAGGACACAGAAAATAATGATCACAGTGCTAAGAATACAACTTAGCTTTTCATGATATTTAATATATACAGAAAATAAGGATCGGAAAGTGCCTGCATAGTTTTTATGTCCTAGTTTTGTGCCAGAAGATGTAAAAGTTGGAATGTTTAGCAATAAATGGGCATACATCCCAAATGTAGCAACAAACCCAATGAAAATTCTACTGAAAGAAAAGAGAAAAACAATGAGGGGATTAAAAATGCCTGTTGAGAGGAAAAATGGACCTGCCCGATAGTTCAACCCGATAGTTCAATAGTATACTCCATGAAAAGCCTGAACCACCACTGATAGTACTGCTGATGAGATAAAGGTGGTATTTTCCACAGTGGAATAGGGCAAAAAACCTACAAATTGCTGCACAGACTAAAAGCCTTTGTTAAACCAGCAGACAAAACATTAACTGCTAGTGTGGAAAGAAACCTCCAAAATCACCTGTCCCCAAAGTTACTGGTGATTTGAAGAATATTTCTGTTTAATAAGCAGAATAAAAAGATGAACAGTTCTGAGTATGTGACTGAATTAAGAAAATTAATAGAGCATTGCCAGCTTGGAGAGAGTTTAAATGATGCATGGAAAGCCTAGATAGTGCTGTATGCAGAAGGAAGCAATCAAAAAATGTCTGTTTACTGAGGCCTTTTATACCCTAAAGTGGTCCCTAAAATATGATATTTAAGTGAAGGCAGCTTCTTATCATGCTATAGAGCTCCAACAATATCATATGATCTGCTCAGGCAATTAAACAGAGGTCAAGACAAAAGCAGCGTATGGGTGCTATTTAAAGACTCCCTGCTTTACTTTGCAGATGCAGAAATTTGAAGTAAAGGTTTCTTATGAAATTTTCCATGAGGGATCACTTGCAGTATTTTAGTATTTGCATTTCTCTCCCAGATGAAATAAAATATACCCACTCACATAAAATTAACAAGCAGTTTCATTAATCACTGTTTTATTCTAACCTAAAAATTCTTCTTTTCTTCATGGTCATGCTTGCTGAAAGCCAGATTG
>JAOEHX010017520.1:0-49353 GCA_025448015.1 Bolborhynchus lineola
CATGTCATGACACAGGCATGTTTGTCTTTGACTGTTTAACAAATCAAGGGTATGAATTTTGAAGTAATGCTTTGTGACTATGGGAAAGATGAGAAAGGAGCTGAGAATGTTGTGTGTATACAATATAGTTAAACATTTTGCTTAGAAAATAGCAGTAAATATTTTCATTCTGTGTTGTGACTTCTTAGACAAATATAAATCACATCTGATAAACTCACTCTGGGTTAGACTCGCTGCTGCTGCTTGGTGATGACTGAAAGAGCATGTAGGACCACAAAGCACAGGGTGTTCTCTCCAACAATCAAATCTTCAAAGGTTAAAGGTGTTTTCAACCAGAATCTGAAGGGGTTGAATCCAAGTGATCATAGAATCATAAAATAAGTTGGGTTGGAAAGGACCTTAAGATCATTTAGTTCCAACCCCCTGCTATGGGCAGGGATGCTTCACACAAGTCCATGTCACCCAAGGCTCTGTCCAACCTGGCCTTGAACGCTGCCAGGGGTGGAGCATTCACTACTTCTCTGGGCAATCTGTGCCAGCGCCTCACCACCCTCACAGTAAAGAACTTCTTTATATCTAACCTGAACTTCCCCTCTTTGAGTTTAAACCCCCCATCCCTTGTCCTATTGCTACAGTCCCTGATGAAAAGTCCCTCTGCAGCGTCCTTGTAGCCCCTTTCAGACGCTGGAAGCTGCTCTGAGGTCTCCACACAGCTTCTGTTCTCCAGGCTGAACAGCCCCAACTTTATCATCCTGTCTTTGTATGGGAGGTGCTCCAGTCCCTGATAATCCTTGTGGCCTCCCCTGCGCTAGCTCCAAGAGCTCCATGTCCTTCTTATGTTAATCATATTTGGCAGCCACTGCCAAGTGTATTTTTGTGAGTGTGTCCAATTTTTTTGTAAAGAAATGTCCTTTTTTCAGCATACCCCACCCCACAGCAGTGAGCTCCACAACATTTTGGCATTTGTTTTGGGTTTTTTTTAAAAAAGGTACTTTCTCTCCCTTTCCTCTGCTACCGCATGATCATAATGTGTTTCTTTGTCCTTGTGTTGCAAGGGATGGTCATTTACTCACCCTTTTCATTGCTGATCATGGTTTTATTTATTTCTCTATCAAACCACTCTTTGGCCATCTTCTTCTTTGTTGAAGAGTCACAGCTGTTAAATCTCTTTGTATGATTGAGCAATGATTAAATGCATTTTCACTTAAACACAATACTTCCTAATGAAGCCATTTGCTCATTAGTGCCTCTAATGCACAAGTGAGGGAGCTGAGATTTGTGTGGATTTTAATGAACTATGGAAGGACTTAATGCATAAGGTATACGCAGTATCAGAGTGTGTGAGATCTGAAGCCAAGAGAATCTTTTCATGCCCAAGAGTTGTAATGATACAACACTGAACTATGTGTGGATAGAAAACAGAAAACTCAGTATGCCTTTTTAAATTAATGGTGAAGGAGGAAGAAAATACAGCTAATGTACCTACATTTATTTAAGAAAGCCTTTCATAATGGAAATTCCACATCTTTGATAAGGAATAAATGGAATATAGATTTTGTCTGGTTTTGCAGGATGGATGGCAGAGCAAGGCAGGAAGCCCTGAAACCAGAAATACAGCGTGGGCAGAAAAGGGAGAAGGAATGCATGGGTGATCTTTCAAAAACAAAAGAAATGTTTGGGGTAGTTCTTTTTTATTGAAGGGGATTTGCATGTTCAAATGATGGGGCTGCAAAATATCTCTCTGAGTAGCAGAGCTGAGACTGGGGAACTGAGGGAAATGAAGATGCTCAGGCAGCACACTGGGTGAGCTGGTTGCTAGTTTACACAGGAGACCACTTCAAAATACTACCAGTTTCCTTTCCTTTGCTCTGGTGTGGATAATAATGGCTGCTCTCCTCACAGCACTGATGTCCTTTGGGGCAGGCAGCCTCAGGCTGAAAGAAGTAACATTGGGGTTCATGGTGCTGTGCCTGTATTCTGTTAAAACACCCAATTCCTTGAAGTCAGTGTTTGGACAGAGCTAATGCAAATGCCTGAAACCTCTGCAATGAAAGCAGCAAAATCAATGTGGCAATAGAACAATGTCTAGTTAGATGGAAACACTTCAGTCAATTTCAGTTAATCTTATTGATTGTAGTGAAATAGTAATTTTCATCTTTCTTATGTGGCATTTATTATTACGCTGACATTTTTCATTGTTATTCTGCCAAGCACCTTTACTCAAAGGAAAGATGTTTTACTCGTGTTGAAGGTAAGTATGTTGTAATTAACAACATTCAGGAAAGTAAGATAGTTTTCTTCATTTTATTTGGAATGGAAGCAAATGTGGAAATGCCAGGATTTCCAGTGGCATGCATGTATTGTAAGTATCTTGTGTTTATTAAGACTGCTCTGCATGCCTTCATTCTTCTCAGCTCTTGGAGATGTGGTTGGCCTAGCTAGATGATACTGAGCATGGAGAAGCAGCCCTTGGCAGCTGTAAGCCCTTGGCCTCTTCTGCCCTTTGGGATACCTGTCTTGTTTTCTGTAGGTTCAGTGCCCTTTTTTCCATGGTGGTAGAAAATCAAAGCTTTCAGTGAGAGGGGACAGCAAAAGCCTCTGCACTTGGGATTCTGCTCCTGGCAAATCCAGGAGTCAGTCTTTACTAACAGATCTAGCTCAGATTTTGGTTGCAGACAAGTCAATTTGACCAGAAATATGCTGGGGGGACCTCTCAGACATGGGGCAGCTGTAGGTGCAGTGATTTCTCCCTCTGGGCTCATAGGCAGTATAGTGGGACCCTCCAAAGGTAATTGTAGTTTTAGGAAATTTAGAGGTTTAAAGCTAAGGGCAGTGGGGAGAATGACAAATTATGTTGTGTTGTGAATCTACTCTATCGTGTGATGTAGGATCATAAAGATGGGGACTATAGGTCTATGTAGATCCGTATTCCTTGGATAGAATTTAAGGAACTATCTTCTGCAGCATGTAGGAGGCTGAAGGGATTCCCAACAGTAGAAATACCACAAAAGTCAGTAATAGCGATGTAAAGTCACTAATGGTGATGTAAAGTCAGTAATGGTTTCAGATTGTGAAACTATCCCCGTCAAATCCTGTCCTTTAAAATTTGAGGAGTTTTTGCAACTTCCCTTCAGTAATGTTTCATAGCTAGTGCTTATGTGGTGTACTAATGCAGCTGACGTGCTGGATAAATCCCAGCTAAGGGAGGGACAGGTATTTGCAAGTGTTTCCTGAAGCACTGCTGGGAGTCAGGAACCAACTTCCTCCATGGCTGTCTATGCAATGGTGTTTGAGGCTGGCACAGGTAATGAATTTACATGTGTGGGCAGAGCAGCCTGTGTGGCTTTGTGGAGTCACATCTCCTCACCACAAGCAAGGGGATGGAGGGTGGAAAGACGGAGCAGGGAGCACGTTAATCTCTTGACTCACCTTCTCAACAGTAAATTCCTTCCTTTGCAGGATGGGAGGGAGTTACAAGAAAGAACTCTGAGGCTATACCGTGTTTGTCTGGGCCTTGGGCTCCTGAATCAGCCATGCTTCCTGCACAGTACCTTACACTATGGCTGCTCTGGTCTTAGGCATGCTGGACAAAGGCAGCATGATCGGAAGCTGAGCATACTGTGGCTGTGCTGCTCAGCTTCTATTAAAGTTGTTGGCCTCTGTGGCCCTTGAAGGACAGAAAGGGCTTAGAGCACAATTCTATGAGGAATGACTGAAGGAACTGGGGTTGTTTAGTCTGGAGAAGTTCAGGAGGGACCTTATCGCTTCCTACAACTACCTGAAAGGAGGATGGAGCCATAAGGTGGCTGGTCTCTTCTCCCAAGAATCAAGTGATAGTACAAGAGGAAACGACCTCAAGCTGCACGAGGGGGGATTTAGACTGGATATTAGGAACAATTTATTCCCCACATTGGTAGTCAGGCATTGGAACAGGCTGCCCAGGGCAGTGGTGGAGTCATGTCCCTGGAAGTGTTCACAAACCATGCAGACAAGGCCCATAGAGACATGATTTAGTGGTGGCCTTGGCAGTGCTGGGGTAATGGTTGGACTTGATGAGCTTATAGACGATTTCCAACTTCCTTAATTCTATAATTCTATGATTTTCAAGGCAGTGTGAACTGGGAGACAAGTACTTAGTGGCTCTAAAGGTGATGAGGTTGACTGCTTGTTACCTTGGAGTGACAGACCTGTTACACCAGTCTGGCCACCCCATTCTTTGTTCTGTGCAGCTGGTGTGTAAAGAAGGCAGTATGCACGCTACGGCCCCTTCAGCATAATCAGCTGCCAGTGAGAAAGCAGGGGTGGAATTTGTCTCCCAGCAGATTGTGTCTATGGAAGGAGTGCCTGCATCTGAACCAGGTGTTTAAACTTTCTTTGGAGTCAGTGGAGATTTCCTCCATGTAGGCAGCAGAGCTAATGTGACAACAATCAATTTCATCATGACGCATTCTGTGTGTTATTTAAGTGCCTGACCCAGAGCAAAATTGTGCTGATACTCAGGGTTAAGAACCAGGATAGGACTAACTTACAGCAACTGGGAGCTCAGCTCAGACATTTCAGGTTTTTATGTGTCATGGTCTGTCTTGAAAAACCTCCTTAATTCTCTAACTTCAGTCATAGTCCAGGCCTCTTCCAGAAAAGCCTCCTCTGCATTGCCAAGAACATTATGGGGTTACACTGGTTCCTGCCTGCAGTGATTCAATGATGGATCAGGCCCCATGCTTGTACCCGGGTGCCAGCAAACTGCTCAACATCTGATGTGAGTTGGCTAAGCCTCCCTGAATACCTCGATCACATCGAGCCAGTGGTGTCATCACAGGCATCGTGCCACCACCATGAGTAGCAGCACTTCCAAACTCTAGGTCATGAATTCCTCTCTCTTTATTTTTCAGGCTGCTGTTCCAAAATAAAAAGCTAAGAAAGAACTGATACCATCACTGTGTTCTTATGCTGTGCATAAGAACAAGCATATTGCAAGCATCTGTTGCTCGTGGTACAGTAACTGATTCTTTAATTGTCCATTTTGTTCAAAGTGTTTCACCTTAGGTCCAATTTTAAATTTTTTTTTATTGCTACATATATCTCAAGAAAGTGTCTTACTCTGGACTCATCAGGATCTCTTGTGTAATTGCCTCTAAGTATCTCACATTGCTCCAGAGAAGACCAGTGCTTCCCAAACTCCCAGCCCCATCCTTTCATTCCCCACTCTGCCATCCAGCTAGGAGTTAAACAGCTTTAGCTGCTTCAGGTCTACTAAGAGACATGGGCTTATATCCTGGCCCTGGTCCTCATTTGTAGATGTTCTTTACTGTGAGGGTGGTGAGGCACTGGCACAGGCTGCACAAAGAAGTGGTAAATGCTCCATTCCTGGCAGTGTTCAAGGCCAGGCTGTACAGAGCCTTGGGCGACATGCTCTACTGTGAGGCATCCCTGCCCATGGCAGGGAGTTGGAACTGGATGATCTTAAGGTCCTTTCCAACCCAAACCATTCTGTGATTCTATGATTCTGTGTGGATGGCAGTGGAGGGTATAGCTGTTTCCCTCCTGGCTCTTACCTGTCTCATCATGGTTATGCTCTTCATCCTGAACCTCATGGCTTCCCAGGTCTTTGAAGCTTCATTTTGGTAGGATACTAATAAAGTGAGGTCTGTTGTGCATTTTTTGACTAGCAAGTAAGTCCATTTCCTGCATGGGAGTGAGGGTGTGGGAGGTCAGAAGAAAGATGGGAAAAAAAGCCATTTTGCAGGATTGTAATTGGTGATCTCAAAGGACAAAACATCCCAGACATGGCAGGGATGTTCCGACAAGGATGCTTCCAGATTAAAGTGCCCTACTCTAAAGTTTTCCTTGTGGGCAACAGATTAATTACACTTCAAAACCTGTATAGTGGTGTTTGTCCTTTGGCCCCAACAGCTGAAGGACTGCCTGCCTGTAGGGATAAGAAAGATCTTTTGCTCTCCTTTGTGTTCTGTGATTACTAGGACCAGGCTCAGCCTGCTGTGTAACTTCTGGTGACCTGAGGGATGCAGTAGGTGTTGGCGGAGCTTCCCACAGCAGGCAGCTTTCTCCTCTGGCAGGGTATCTCCTTTAATTTTTCTAGGGCAGTTCTCTGCTGAGGCATCCAAAGGAATTGCTGCACCACTCAAAATGGGTGCTTTTGACTGTGAGTCACAACAGTGCTCTGTGCCAGTCACTCTCTGGCCTGAAGTAGTGGGAACTCGTGCTAAACCGTGAGCTTTCTCATTTTGATCCAAAAATGCAATGCACACTCATGGGCTGTGACCAGCTGTGCTGAGGAAACCTCAGGGAAGGCAAGTCTCCTTCAAGGAGACCAACAGTCATATCCTCATCTGGCACTGCGATTCTCTTTGGGACCGACTCCTTTCTGAGCAGTGCTATAATTAATAGATGTAGTAAAATGTAGTATGGTGTCTTTGTTGGAGGGGTTAGAGATAAAGCTGTGCCAGGGTAAGAGTCACAGGTCATCTTTCAAGACTAAAGAGTAAGGTGATCAATTACCACAAGCCTGCCTGTGGGCCTTTTGTATATCTGGCTCCTTTCCATTGTAGAAATAATAGCAATGTCCTTTGCCAGGTAATTTTCCAAAAGATTATTTTAAATAATAAGTTGCTGTGATCCTGCAGAAGAGGTTTGAGATTTATTAGGATGTTTGTCACTGAGAGGAGAAGCAGCTGGTGAACTCTGTGGGCTGGCAGTGAGCAGCACGGGGCAAGTGGCACATAAACTACTGAAGTCGCTAATTGCTCAGGTCCACTCTGTGTTTGCAGGAATTGGGGACAGGGACATACATCTCATGCCACAGTGCTGGCTGCTGGCAGCACAGGTCACCAAGCAGATGGTATAGAAGGTGCTCTGAGATGGCAGGAGGCACGGAAGAGGTGATGGTGATAAATTGCTCCTCTCTCTTCCCTGGACAGGTCTGCACTAAAAGCGAAGGCGGCTTTCTGGTGCTGCATCTATTGCCCCCTCCTGTGGTGAAAGCTGACACAGAGCCCTTTTAGCAACCTGGCTTGAAACTGATCCCATCAAGCCTTGGAGAGCATGCTCTTATGGGTGCTTCAGGTTACTTTGGACATATGCCTGCTTTTATTTTAGTTTTTAAAGGTAGAATTAGGATATAATAAATACAGGGTGCTTTTGTCATTTCTTGCCTGTTTTGTGCATTTTTGGAGTGGAGGGGGAAATCTGCAGTTGCTTCAGGACCAACAGATTTCTTACAAATAGCTTGGCTCTTTTTCCTATTAAAAAAAAAAAGTCTTTCATGGCTTTGTCAGTGTTGAGGAGGTGTTTCTACTGGGATTTGGCAGATAGTGCTGCCAGGGTGGAGTGAAAGAGCCTCACTGAAACTGAGAATCAGTCTATGGTTTGGGATAATACTAATAGAAACACATGGCGAAAACCACGCATGTCCTCATCATAATAATGGCATTTTCTTTATCCTCCTTCTTCCAGGTTATCTTGCACCTCGAAACCTTCCTAGTGCAGGCTTCTTCCCATTCCTGCAAACCGTGCTGTGTGATTCAGATGCCAGATGTAAAGGCACACCATACATACCAGATCTACTGCCAAGGCTTAATGAAATATCATCTCGCAGACTGTAAGGGAATCTAAATATATCTGGGTGTTACAAGCTGTAAAGCAAAACCTGCTTTGAGGTGGAGGGAGCAGCCATTGATGTCTCTATGTGCTGGTGTGTCCATAACAGAGAGATCTCAGATACCAGTTATAATACAGATATAATCTCAGATATCTGAATACTTAGAAATGAGAACATAGGCTTCAACATGGGACGCTTTAAAAATCTTCATACTAGGGACAGCTATCAGTAATGTGTCAATTGATCCAGGCTTGGTAGTAGAATTTTACTCCCTGAGAGGAAAAATGCTTCTGGTCACCCAGTTTAGAGCAAATAAACTGTTTTTTTGGCATGATTGTGGCTCAGGTCCTTCAGGGTGTGAGTAGATAAGACTTGCACCAAAAGCAGCCCAGCCTGCTGGTCTGCCATTGTGTCTGTTGGTTCAGGATGCTTTGGGTGGAAATGGCAAATGTTCCCAAACAGCTCTAGTTTGAGGTACATTTGTTCTGGAGAGACTGCTTTTTTCAGTAGATCCTCCAGGTGCCGGCCAAACTCACGTTGGTCTGGTGTCTTCTCTGCAAGCCATTAAGCCTACTGGGAAACATGAAAATGAAGTTTTTGTCCACAAAAGCATGTGGATTTGCATCATGGAGCTGGCCAGCCATGCTTTGTTGGAATGTCAGTTTGTTGAAGTGTTCAGTGGAGGCATTTTGATTTCATTGATGTTTCAAGCAAGTAGCATATGCTTTGATACATGCCAGCCAGGGTTGTTTGTACATATTTGCTGCCAGATTCTAGCCCACGCTTGAGAAAAATGCCACTCTGAGTCCTGATTTTTCAAACAGAGCTGACAATCTGGGCATCTTGCATACAAGGTCCCTGGTTGCTTGTCTTTCAGGTGAGCTTTCAGGTGAGAGGCTGCTCAATAGTTGCTATGTCAAAGCCTCAAAAACCTCCCTTGTCCAGAGCTTCAGAGTCTGAAGGGCTAAAGTAGGTCCCATGCTTTCCACCAGAGAGCTCATTAAGAAGGGTGGAGGATCTTGGGGTGGGTTGCTTCTTAAGGGTCCTTTTTAGTGCAGAGTACTGGCATTTCCTTGGTTAAGTCAATGGTCAGAATGTCTCCATTGGTTAGAAAGAATCTGGATGACTAAATATATGGATGACTGAAGGTGAATCTTAATCAAATTAAAGGTCACACAGCAGAGGAGCAGAGCCACACAGAAACTGGATAACTGGATTCGCAGCTCTTCCCTCATTTCCTCAGTGCAATTGTTTTTCTCTGGGCATGTTAAACAATGGTTAATTTGAGGTATTGAAATGAAGAAATAGGAATTTCTAGTGCCAAAGCTGGAGAACTTCCATGGGTTTCAATAGCTACAAACTCGCCTTGCTTTCTGGTTTTGGTTTCTGTATAGCTGTTTAGGAAATAACTGTTTTTTCCTGCCAACTGAAAATCAAAGGATTTGCCAAACTGTAGCTCAAGTCACATGAGTCACGAATAAGCATCTTGACCACTGCTGATGCTAGTAGTTGGCTTTGTGAAGTCTCATACAACTATGTGTGTATACCTACCCTTGTGTGGTCAATGTTAGCCTTAGAAATACACTGTATTCTACAAGAAAAAGCATCAACTATTAAGTAGCTACAGCAAAACTAGCAGGACACAAGATGCAGCTTAGAATATAAAACCACGCGTGAGTTTGTCGTAAACACAAAGTATTTGAGCAGTGACCCTTTACTGTCTGGTTGTATTATTGTGCAATATTCTAGTTTGTACTATTCAGCTAATCCAGACTGTTTTATCCCCTCCCATTGTGCAACTCACACTGAAGCTCTTATTAAACTGTTTTATACCTTGCCCTAAATCTCTGTTGTACCAGTGGCCAGTAGAGAAAATGGCAAGGTTCTCATCTTTGATTCCGTTCCTTAGAAGCACTTAAAAAAGGGAACTAGGTACAAAACCTGAGCTCAACACCACCCTTTCTTTTCCTCTGTAATGAGATATTTGGGAAGGGTGAAGTAAGGTCCTGTTGTCTTCAAGGATTTCTTGTTAGGGGGCACACAACCTGCTGTTACAACTTAGAGTTGTTTCAGCTGGTATCAAGGACTTTTTGCTGAGTTTGAGTGTCATGAAGTTCTGTGCTGTTTCTTCTTCTGAGCGTATGTTGGTGGAGGACAGATTAGGACTTGATACAAGGAGGCCTTCTTTCCAGAAGTGGGAATTTAAGATGAGACCAAATGCATATGTTAAGCCTTGTATGTCCTTGGTGTTCCTGCAGAGCAGGCATGAATGTGGTCCCTACCTTCTGGTTTGTGTCAGAGAGTATACCTCAAAATACATGCCAGGCTTCCAGAAGGAGCCAGGCTTTTAGACACCCCGGATTTCAACACACCTCCCATGAAATCCAGCTGTAGTACCATTCTAAGTCATGCAGTAGTTAAGTGTAAGCTTGATCACAAGAAACTGTGAGTTGTTACAGGTGTCTTATTTTCTTTCCTTCCTCCCCAGTAAGCGGAGGAGCTCATCCAGTGCAGCCAAGAACGACCATTCATCACCATGGAGAGCAGAGGTTCCTAAAAGAAGGAACGCTTCACTGGGTAGGTTATTCCCTGCTCTGTAAAATTCTGGTCTTTTAAGGTTTATCTTTTGAAGCTCTCTGGATAGAGATGCTATTCTTAGAGCACTGCTAAGATGATTTATGTGTTCCCTACAGGCACATGATCATGGCCATGACGTTAGTGTAAATTCTTGGGAATAAGTGCAAGTAACTAGAAAACTTTCAGAATTTGGCTAAGAAACCAGGGTTAAATTTCTGCACTTCCCAGGAGCAATGTGAGCTCACAGATTGTTTGGACATTAATGAAAGACCTGGCTATTTATGGAATATTACCCTTTTACTGCCCACAAATTGTCCATAAACAGCCTATGATTTGTTTTCAAATGCATTTCTTATTCACACTTACCGAGCAAATAAGTTGTCTTCCGTGGCCCAGTGGATATTTATTGCTGGTGATGCACTCCTCTGATGTGATTTTCTTCCCTAAAGGAACTGTCAGGCTTAAATTTTCCATAAAATCATTACAATTATTATTTATTGATGATAATGGCTACTACTGTCCGCAAGCCACCATGATAGATAGTCCTTTCTCTGGGGAACTCATGACCAGATGAATGATTACAGCTTTGCATTCTGTGACTGTTCTGCCCCAGCCATTCACAGTTCCAATTAGCATTCCTGCCAGTGCACTTGCTCTTTGTTGTACAGGCAGAAAGAGGCAGAATACGAGACACCAAATGGAGAAGTGTGGGAGGAAAAAATGATCAAAGAACAGTGACAGGAACTAGCAGCTCATTTTGATGGGCACCGATGGTCAGGGAAGAGCTTGGTTCTACATCTTTACTTTTGAAAAATAAAATAAAGATCACAGGTGATAGCCTCGGCTGGTGTAAAATGGCGTAGCTCCTGTCATTTCTGTGAGCTGTGTGGTTTTGAGAGTGCAGCTCTGTACAAGTGCTGGCTTTGGTGTGTGTCAGCTGGAGACCTGGCAGTGTGCCTCTGTGCAGAGTGGGCAGCAGTGCTCTAATTCTGTGTCAGAGCTGTTCCTGAATACCACACACTGGTGCCAAAGGCACCTGGAGAGTTCTCCCTTACAGGGCTATTGGCTTGAGCTGATACAGGCTTCCTTGGAAGGCTTACCCATATTTCTTCCTGCTTAGAGGAGCTGCAGAAGTAGAGAAAAAAGGCGGGAATTAATGTTGAACTGTAAGCACATAGTTAAATGCATTTAATTTTTAGAAGTTACATCAGGAAATAGCGTAACCCAGGTTTTAATTATGTCAGGAAAAAACCTTAAGTAAGTAATTACAGGATGCCATGGGCTGTATCATTGGAAACAGGTTAATAATGATGGCCTGCCCAAAGCTGTTGTTGGCTATCTTGTCTCATGGTCTGATGTGGCAAAGAGGTTAAAAGACATTAAGTAAAATACAGTGTTTCAAACTGTTATTGCAGCGTTTAGGGATTTGGTATCTCGTGGAGAAAAAACCCTTCAGAATATTCAATTACCATCCAACTTGACTTCCAGCATCAACATGTTCAACAAAATCCTCAATTTTGGGAAGGTAAGTCTGTATTTGCATACATGCTGAGTGTGAACATTTATGTATCATATTTAAAGAGTTAGAAGCTCAAAGTATCGATATAGGGCCTTAATTGCTTTCAAATCTCCCCTGTTACGTGAATTACCTTTATTTTGGGCAAAGGAAGACAGTTACTGTGAGTGGATTTTAAGGTTTGCAGTAAATTTATTAACCTCTAAGCAGAAACAAGATAAACCGGACACCATGGAACATAATAGCATGAATTACCAAATAGTCACACACAATACCCTGAGATATTTTGCTCAAAACTTGTGTGAGTTAGGGTGTTTAGAGTGTGCTTTCTTTCACTTGAAATTGAAGATACAATGTTACAGGCTTTGCCATTCAATTTGTTATTTACCCATAATACTCCTACAGTGGCATTAGAGGCACTGTGTGTTCACTATGTTGGTGTTGACTATCTATAGGAATCACTACTTCATAACAGAAACTTGGTACTATGTAATCGACACTAGCATGCTTATGTTTTTGTAGTAAGGCTTGCAAACATTTATGCACACATTTCTCTGTTCACCTGTTAGTATTCTCTGTGTGTGTGCTTGTAATGACAATGCTTTTCATATGTCAGTAATACTACTTAAAGTCTCAGCACTGTGTTTAAAACTGTCCCAAATAGAGTATTGCTTTTAAACTATCTTTAACATGACATCTTATTTTCAGAACCAGACCCTACATTCAACTGCAGCAAATCTCAAAGTCATTCTGTGTGAGGTGTTGTCACAATATGTAACACATCCTGATCTTGCTGAAGAGAAGATGGTAGCAAATATTCACCAGACATTCTGCTTTACTGACCTATCATTTTTAGAGTCATTTACCCAAGAGTTCAGAAGTCAGCTCTCTGAGGTAAGTGGGTTCTTTCCTAATATCTGCAGCTTGTAGCTTTGTTAGTTCACACACATTATTGCAGTGTCTGGGAGATAGAATTTGACCCCAGCTGGTAGGAGTTGCTCATCTCTATACCAAAGTGCGTGATGAAGCTGAGCTAATCCTTGCAAATGGAATTAGCCCAAAGACCTTGGAGTTGAGTACACAGCTCAGGAAGGCAAGGACACCTAGCTGTCAGCTAGTGGCTATTAAAGGTTCTCACCATGCCTAGGTATTGTTTCTCCTTATTTGCCTTGCTGCAGCGGTAAGTGGATAGAACAGAGTGAAGATGTGGGGTAAATAAGAATATTTAAAGCTAGGGGAGGTAATAAATTTAATTTGTGTATTACCTCAGCTGTAGCTTCATCCAATAACCCCTGCATCTGGTCCAACAATTCATGACTGAAGCAGTGCTTGTCTTTGGAGAGGTATATAATTAAAGCAAATTAATCCTTTAAAGGTAATGCCTTCTTTTTTGCCAGGATGAGGCTTGATATCAATTTTTTTGTATTCCTGGTCTTTGGGCTGTTTGGAACATTGTGAATTGTAGGGCTTGTCTAAACAGAGAATTTATTGTACAATCAGGGATGTGAAGGTAAAACACAGTCATTCAGTTGTTGCCTCTCAGTACAGCGCTTTGAATGTATTGTTTTGTAGAGTTGCATACAAGTGCAGTGCAAGCTGAAAAGCATAAAAACACCTACTGGCAGAAAGGGTTCTTGTTCTTAAATAATTCCTTGCATTGTTATTTGTTAAGGTGCAACAGAACCCACAGTACCAGGCAGCATTCGTCAATGAAATGGTCTCATTTCTAAACCTCATCTCCCAAGTGCAGAATGACACCTCCCTGTGGCACCTTCTTTTGCTGGCCCCAGATGTGTTTCAGGGCAGCATGGAACTGCAAGACATAATTGATTTCCTTCTGAACCCAAGCAGGTAAAAATACAGAAAATGACAGGAGAGGCACTGGGAGTTGGAGGGTTTGTGTATTGAATTGTAAGGACACCGCCTCTTATCTTGAAGAAAGGGTGTCGGCTTGAAAACATCATTTATTTGGGGGATGATAAAGTTCTATACTAATGCATCTCTAATGGTCTCTATAGACAGTAAAGCAGTGTTTTGTTTTCAGTGACTGTTGAGTCACTTTTTAAATGCGAGCCTGCTATGAACTCTTAGTTTTCTTCCAGCCTGCTTAAAGACACTGTCATGCCCATGTGCAGATAGAAAAGGTGGTGAGCAACAGCCACTGCCTTTGGTTGAAGAAAAGCCCTTCTGTCTGGGTAGTTCTGCTAAAGCAAGCAACTGGCTGTTTCTTTCCAGAAAAGCATAGAGCCAAATTCAAATTGCTTTGGAACACCTCAAGCATTTGTAGGGGAGCCATAAGTTCTTTTTTTGTTGCTTATATTCTATTTATATTGATTACCTGATTTACTGGTGTTTGATCTTTCAAGATTGGTCTCAAGAAAGCAGAGACAAGAGGGAGCTGGGGTTTTAGCTTAAAGAGATTTGAATATGAATATATTTGACTTTAAGAAGAATGTACCAGTTACGTTCTTTCTCAATGGTTATACAAAGTAGATCTGGCTTAACTCCATTAGTTAACTGTGCTGAAATATTTGATGCTGCATGCAGCTAAATCAATAAAAGCTTCTCTAAAATGAGCTTAGTCTTTAAATCCCTTTCCTGGTCTGTAGCTGGGCTAAACTCTCACTGATCTCTTGAAGGCTTGAGGTACTCAAGAGATTAGGTGTTTCTGTCTCAAGTCATCTACTGGCTGTGTTATTGACACTGCTATAAATTATTCTGAATAATCCGCTTGTTACAGCAAGCACCTATCTTCAGACTTTTCCTTGAATGCTTGAGCAGTTGGGTAAAGATGCCAAAAAAGACTGTAGATACTTTGCCACTTTGATTATGCCCAGGCACAGAGGGACTCACCTTTCATCGCTGGCATGTTGCCAAGGCACTTGAAACCCATGCATTTAAAACCTAGGTAATTTGCTGTACTGCATTGTGGGAACTATTTGTTAAGTTTTAATGTCCTTATCCTTAAAAGAGTCAATACTAGTGTGGCAAGAATTTTGATTTTATTCAGAGATGTTTTGTCCATGCTGTTGTTTGAGTCACAGGATCATTGCATTTGTTTGCATTTACTGGCTTGCAGAATCAAACCTGAAGAACCAGCACTGTCTGAGTGCCCAGCAAGAATTAATATTTACTGTGCTGCTCTGCTTTGCTGTACAGTTACCACAGGCACAACAAGGAGACACGCAGAATTTCACCACCAGAAGTGTGCTGTGCTTTTATGCCTAGCATCTGGCAGTGTTAAGTACATGAGTAAAGAGTTACTGCAACGAGATTGCACAAATAATATATTTAATGATGCTTACAAAAGCATATCTTAGCAAGTCTGGCCATGTCTGTTACTAATGTAGTACTGATCTCCTAAAAGAAAATGCTGTCCAAGGAATTTTTTTGTAGTATAGATATGAAGATTCAGAAGAAAAGAACTTTTGCTTATTGTGGCATTGGAATTAAGTGCATGATGAACAACAACTGCTGTGAAACAGTAATTTCAAAGTCATGAATTCTATAGAAAGTTTAGGAGCACATTTTATTGCACACACAAACCTGGTTTACATGCTGAATTCACAAATGCTCCTGCTTGTTGCTTTAAGATAGTTTTTCAGATAAGCAAGTGAGCTGCACTTTTTCTCTAAAGCAGATGTCTGTAAAAGCCCTGCAAGACTGAAAAAAAGGCCAACACCACCACTTGGTTCCACAAAAACATAGAAAGGTTTGGGCTGTAAGGGATTCCCAAACGTCATCTAGTCCAACCCTCCTGCAATGAGCAGGGGCACCTTCAATTAGATCAGGTTGCCCAGAATCACATCCAGCCTGGTCCTGAATGTCTCCAGGGATAGTGCATCCACCAGCTCTTTGGGCATGTCTCCCACCTTCTGATCTGTATGATATACATCCACTTTTGGCAAGCCTGTGCCTCTCTCTTCCTTGGCTCTGACATTGCTCAACTAAACATGTCATTTATAACTGCAGTTTCTTCCCCCTCTAAAACTCTTACTGACAAGCACAACTGCAGAATGGAATTGGTGAGCACCAAGTCCATGAAACCTGCATGGAGACATTATATTAAATGAGGAGAAAAGAGTTCCCTGGTGCTCTGTAAGTTGGCACTGAAATCAGCTCAGATAGCTTCTTTGTGTGTCAGCTGCAGAAGCTCAGGCAGGGAAGAGATCATTCATTTCATAGTGACCCTGTGCCTGCAGTGAAAAGCTGCTCTTTATACAGGAGAAGCAAAAGGGACTAATAATCACGATGAAGTTTTCAGTAACCTGCACACAGTGAGCAGACTTTTAAATTACTTCCTCTGTGATACAATATGCCTGATTATCAGCTTATTCTTTCCTAAGACTGAAAAATATTCCTTGCTTCCCTGTCAGCCTGATTATTACAGTATGAAAGAGGAAAGAAGGAGAATTGGAAATGGTAACAATTATTTTTGGTTGCTTCTTCCTTCCACAGATGTTGTTTCCTAGGGATCTCTGCTCAACCTGGAGTCTTGTCTGCTTGCTTCTTGGTTTCTCTTAGGAAGAAATTCACAGCAGCAGTGAATCACTGGGCTGGCATATCACCTGGGTGTTTTCTAAGACCTTTTGTGAGGATTTAAGTGGTTTAAATCTATAGATTTTTCATAACCTTTTGAAAAAATACTCCTAATGAGTACCACACATCTGTTTGTGCCACTATACCACCATGGCTTTCCCATCAGAGCCCATTGTATTTGTATTTTGTGCATGATCAAACAAATAATTAAAAGTCAGGGCAATGTCTTGTGTGTCAGACATCTTAAGAATGATAGGCTGTACTCCAGCTTGAATGCTTGTTTTATTTCTTTTCATAAACCTGGGTGTGTGTTTGCTTTTCCTTTAGCATTCTGCTGGCAGCTCAGAATGTCTCTGCATCACTTGTGACTGATGATAGACTCAAAACTAATCAGAATGGGGTTAGAGATCTTCCACGTTCCCTGAGCTGCTTGGAGCAAGGTAAGACTCCTCCATATAGTCTTATCTGTGCTGAAAACCTGTGGTGCTGAGGATAAGCAAACTCCAGGCTAATACATAACCACATAGATTTCACAGTGTTCAGGGCTCAACATAATGAAATCTTCTTTCAACTTTTTACAAATGTGAGTAAAATACCTCATTTCAACTGGAGAAGCAAAAAAGCTTTGCTAATACACTGAATGAACATGAATTTGCAGTCTCAGTGGACATGGGGATTGGTTATTTTTTTATCTTGATTTTTTTGGAGTGAGAGGGTGTCAAAATCTGCCTGTAGTTGTGGACTCTGTCAAACACACCTCAGTATATCAGTGTAGGAGCTGGGGCTGGAATGCGTAACAAGCAGTATTCATCAGGATTAGCCATTTGTCTAGACCCCTATCAGCTTATAGCAAAGGCAGAATCTTGATGTCCACCTCTAACTGAGGTTATGTGAATAGGCAAGAGAATGGTACAGCATCTAAATGCTACAAGGGACAGATGGGTAAGTGCTATCCATTCTCTACCTGTTTCATGGAGGCTGTGGCAGTTGAGGGGAATAAGAAGAAAGATTAATGCAGTTTAAGTAAGGAGGATATGGGGATGTGTCTTGTCAGAGGACTGGACAAATGGGGATATCAAGATGAATGTAAAAGGCTATGAGGGCCATAAATGATGCTGCACACAAAGACTACATGCAAGTAGTAAAAAGTGATTCCCAGATGAAGGGAAAGAAACAAGCTGCATAACTGACAGCAAAATGGTTCTAAAGCAGGAGAGCTCAGTTAGCACCCGGAGCACAGGGGCATTGAGCTGTTCCTGAGATGGAAAGTCATTTCTACAATGGTAGGTAGCATCCTGACTTCCTTCAGAAGGCCCGTAAGAGTTACACCCCAAAAGAACACCCAAATTTCCAACCAACATCTTGTGTCTTGTTATAGAAGCCTAACTTCATACATGCCTGTTATCCTTGGCACATATGTGATACAGCTTTTCTCAGTCTCCAAAGTGATGTGATCTTTACTCTTTACATATTTGTTCCAGATAAAGAAAAAGATTTGGTGACCAGATATACTTGTAATCTCTTTGTTAACTGGAAACAAAATAGGACTCTAGTGTCTGAGTTGGAGGAAGTTCTGAGGTAAGACATTATCTAAAGGGGTATTACTGACAGTATAATTCATATCTATGATCTCTGCTCTAAATCACCTTACATTTCCACTTGCATTGATTTCATATTCACTAAAATGCTTTTTCATTCCCCTCCAGAAAAATAAAGTCACCAGAGATTGGTGGAAAAGATTCCAAGATGTCCATTAATTTGGATGAGTTAGAAGCCACACAGAAGTTTCTACATCCTTTAAAAGGCATTGAGAAAAAAATGAATAGAAGTGAATTAAGAAGCTTAAGTCTATTCAGAAATTTGAAGAATGAAACATTACAGAAATTGTATGCAATTCTTGAACTGGGAATGAATCCAAATCATGATTATAAATTAAAGGAACCATATAATAAGGAAATAATTGATGAAATCTATAACTTCACATCAATGCAATTACAGAGTGACTTTAATGGAACTTCCATTTTCAATATAATAACCCAGTGGAAAGAAGTTCAGAGTGCTTTAAAATTAGCTACAAGGATTTGGAATCCAGTTCTGCTAAATACTTCTAATTTTAGTGCAGTGCACACTAAGGATGCTCTCGAATTGTTGCTCTCCACCAGCATGCCATCCTCCCTGCAAGACTTCAGAGACCATTTAAGTGGAATGCAAGAAGTGTCGTCTTTGTTTTCTGGTGATCTCCTGAAGCCTGTGTCCTACAGAAACTTTCCAGACCAGCTCCTAGCTCTCCAGAAGCTGTTTTTTATAATGACAGACAAAACCATAGGTTATCAGTACCTACTGATGCCTGTGTTTGAACTGATGCAGAAAGTAGAAAGCTCCATGGGTGAGGCTTGGTGGGATGAGTTGAATGCCTATTGGCGATTTGGGGAGAAACTGAGATCAATGAAGTGGAATAATACAGGCATCAGAGGCTATGGGCAGTTTTTAGATGTATTAAATAGTCATTTTCAAAAGCTCAATAATAATTCAAATAATGCTTTCAGTGAGCAATTGGATCACCTGTCAGAATTTATAACAGCCGTGTTTAAAGAGTTTGGGGAAAACTCTGAAGTAGCCAATATCTCACTAATCACTCAAGCCGTACAAAAGACTTTGTACATATTAAAAGACTTACAACTGAACTATAATGTCAGCAAATTAAAATCGATAGATCTTTTCTTTAATTTTGACAATAAAACCTTTGAAAACTGGTCTGAACTTCTGAGGACAGCAATGAAAATCCTTCATTATGCAAATGGCAGAGAAGCTTCCAGTGAAGAAATAATGAATCACATCTATAACTTAACACGTCTTCTACTACAGGAATTCAGTCAGTCTTCCTTACACCACAGTACTGCACTAGAGGCAAACATTTGGCAGGTTTTGCATTTAGCCTTGAGTCCGTTCCTTGAGAACACCAGCAGTGGTTATGGGCCATCCCAGAACTGCTCTGCTCAAGACGTCCTCCACATAACGCTAGAGATGTTGTTTGAAAACACCACTCTAAGTAAATCTTTAGGGAGGAGCCCCTGCAAAGCCCTCTTTGATTCTGTGGTTATGGAGGCTGGAATAGTGCAGAATGACACCTTTACAGACATGTTCCTGCAGGCCTTAACAAACCTGAAACTGTCTCCAGAGTTTGCTGCTCTCTACAAGAACAGCAGTGGCCGCTTTTCCAAAGAGTTGTCATGCATCATCCAGTCTCTGCAGTTTTCTCTGAGCTTTCTTTCTGAACTGAGCGTTGCCTCCGATCTGAAAAGCTCTTGGGTAGAGGAGGTGAGAGCTGTGGCTGTCTTCACAGAGGGGCTGCTGCAGAGTGATGCCTCCTGCCCTATCCCAGTCCAGGATGTGAGTGACGTGCTTCCATCTCAGCTTTTGAACATGCTCATTCCTCTCATGCTGAATGAAACAGTACTGAGCTCCCTAAATTTCTCTGACAGCTTTACCGACTGGCCTAGGCTGCCTGTGTTTTCCTATCTGTTACTGACTTTTTCCCTGAGGAACAGCAGTATATATGAACTGCTACAGGTGGGCAGAAAAGCTTCCAACCAATCAGAGTGGACACATTTCTCACAGCTGTGGCATGCCTCTGGCAACGTGTTGACCACTAAATGGAACCTAACAGAAGTGGATGAATACATGAAACTCCTGGAAATTATGAGGAAAGCTCTGATTCTTTTGGACTTTGGGGTAGCTCCTGGGAAAACGTTAGTAGATCAGATCTTTCACAGTTCTAGTAGAGGAATTAAATCCTCAAATCTGGATGATTTGTATAGTTCCTTAAACCTCTTTTTCAATTCCACTTCTCCTACGAACAGCACTCTGGAGCTAGAAAGAATATTTCCAGAAATACTACCATTGTATGAAGGTGGTGGTGAAAGATTGTTCTACCCTGATCCCTACAGAAAAGAAAATCAAGATATTCTAACCATGGCTGCAGTGATCTGGAATCGGATCATTCTAAATGGGACTCATTTTAATACAGAGAAAGCATGGGAGGCTATAAAAATGATTGCACTTCATAATATCTCACTTGAAGACACTGAAAATTATCTCAGCACAAATGAAAAAGTGTTGTCATTGTTTTCTGACTTCTTCTTGACCCCTATAACTTCTGAACATTTTGCAGAACAGTTCTTGTCCCTTGAGCAGCTTCTTGCTACCCTGGAAAATGTGAATTCCAGTGATCATTATCTGCTGGTCTCTTCGTTATCTAAGCTAATGGAGAAACTCCAGAGTTCCCTTCATGAAAGGCAGGCAAATGAACTGCGTGCTTTCTGGCATATTGCTGAAGTACTCCTTTCCATGAACTGGGACAGTACAGATGACTTCATTTCCCAGTTACTTCAAGACATGCTGCAAGATCAGTTCACTACTATGAAAGATTACTCCATTCTTCCTTTCAGCAAGGAATTGGAGCAGCTGATAAACTTTGTATTCTCCTTGTTTGAGCTCTATGGCGAAGACGACTCCAGAGGAACCAATATCTCCACATACTTGGAGGCCATACAGAGGGGTAGCTTAATTTTAAAAGGTCTGCAGAAGAGCTATAACATCAGTGAGCTTAAAACTATCAACCTATTATTTGATTCCTACAGTAACTATACTCAGAGACTGACTGAAGTATGGAGAGCAGGAATGGAAGTCCTTCATGATGTCAACTTAAACAAAACGTTCAAAGAAAAAATTGACATTGTCTATAATTTCTCACATTTGCTGGTGCAAGAGGAGTTCAGTCAGTCTTCCTTACACCACAGTACTGCACTAGAGGCAAACATTTGGCAGGTTTTGCATTTAGCCTTGAGTCCGTTCCTTGAGAACACCAGCAGTGGTTATGGGCCATCCCAGAACTGCTCTGCTCAAGACGTCCTCCACATAACGCTAGAGATGTTGTTTGAAAACACCACTCTAAGTAAATCTTTAGGGAGGAGCCCCTGCAAAGCCCTCTTTGATTCTGTGGTTATGGAGGCTGGAATAGTGCAGAATGACACCTTTACAGACATGTTCCTGCAGGCCTTAACAAACCTGAAACTGTCTCCAGAGTTTGCTGCTCTCTACAAGAACAGCAGTGGCCGCTTTTCCAAAGAGTTGTCATGCATCATCCAGTCTCTGCAGTTTTCTCTGAGCTTTCTTTCTGAACTGAGCGTTGCCTCCGATCTGAAAAGCTCTTGGGTAGAGGAGGTGAGAGCTGTGGCTGTCTTCACAGAGGGGCTGCTGCAGAGTGATGCCTCCTGCCCTATCCCAGTCCAGGATGTGAGTGACGTGCTTCCATCTCAGCTTTTGAACATGCTCATTCCTCTCATGCTGAATGAAACAGTACTCAACTCCCTAAGTTTCTCTGACAGCTTAGGAGGCTGGAACAACCTGTCCAGACTCTTAAGTGTGGCACAGGATGAGCTCCACATGAACGACCTGCTGCAGAGACTTCAAGGCACTTTCAGCCTCACCAAATGGAGTTATTACTCAAGCTTCTGGGATGTGGTTGACAGTTTCCTAAACACCCAAATGACTCTAAGTGAAGCAGCTGCCTTTGCAAAGTTGTTGGAAGCAGTGGTAAATAACTCTGCCAATGATGTGTCAGCTCTAGAAATCACAGAAGCCATTCATTACATTCTTAAGAGGCTGAACTTCTCTGATCTGCTAAATGAATTCAACATAAGTTCCAGTTCGGCTTTTCTCTCCAACAAAGGTAGTTTTGAGACTGTGATTGATATTGTCACTCATCACTTCATTGTCATGGCAGAAAACCTCTACAACAAGACTGTACCTTGGACTCAGAGTGACCATTCTCTGTCACCAACCAGTCTGATCACACGGTAAGTTTGTTTTTCTGGGTATTGCAATAGCATTTATGGGTAGTGACCACCATTCACCATCATTCCAGCATGAGAAGTATGTAATTTTCCTCCAGTGAAGCACCTTAACCCTGCAATCACCATAATTTAGGAGACTAGCTGTAAGGTGGGTTAAATTGAAGAAGAAATTTGTCCTTGAACTGAACATACAGCTGAAAGTGGGACTTTCAAAACTCTTCTGTTTCAGGGTGTATCAGTTCACAGTGAAAGCAGAATCCTGTAGGAGATTTGCTGTCAGTGGTAAACTCTTTGGAAACCTCTTCTTTATAGTATAACTCTGATTTTTGATTCTCATTCTCCCCTAGGCATTACTTTCCAACTTTTTCTTGTATCCACAGTGAAACTTTCAAGTGTGTTTTCTTATACATATGGTTTGAGAGTGAATGAAAGCTTTGGGAGATGAAAGTAAAAAGAATTGATGAGATATAATTGGGAGGATACCAACTTAGGAGGTGTCATGGGAAACACATGGTTTCATCTGGAATTCTTATTTACACTGCCAAGGAACAGCATCTACGCAGCTGACAGGTTGCTCACTAATGCACCTTGTCTCTGACAGAGAAGCTGGTTTAAAATCCTATCTTATTTTTCAGATTTCTCTTTTTAGAATTTGAAAACGCCATCTTACAGGTGACAGTGAATAACAGCTATAACCCCTACCTGATGTGTTTAATAAATACCACTGAAGTTGAAGACAGCAAGTTGACAGGTAATCATGATTTCATTAATGTTGTGGTTACTCAGCTGGAGTATGTTTTCTGTCTTTCCAAAGTGCTTTGTCTAATGCTGAGAAGGAATGGTGCTACATTATTTTGCCTGCTGGCAATTAACTGGAGCTGTGAGACTTCAGGACACAAACTCCTTTTTTCGTTTGAGTTATGTCATATTGTGATTATAAGTTTTCCATCCAACTCTATCCAGAAGGCATGTCTACTCTTCACAATGTGATGACAGGTTGCTGACACTCAGATAAAGAAATCTTACAAATAAGAAACCTATATTCCCTTCACAGCTTTATGTACCTGTAAAATGACAGGAGTTATTTTTGAGAGTTAACATGGTATTTCACATAGATATTCATCATATGAGCTTATTGTAGAACCTGAGAGGTTTATCTGCTCATAGAATAGACGTACTGTGTGTACCCTGAAGGGTGCTGTCAGAAGTTCTGTTATCAGTGGGGTGTGGCTTTCTTTCGGACCAGAGCACCTATTCAGACTGGATCCATTATAATCCAGATAATAACCTAGGTCTTGGTGATTTCAGAGGTCATGACATGACTTTGAGCTATGACAATTTAGTGGAAAACATCAATGATCAGTAGTCCTCAGGATAAAAGTGCTGATATTCCCATCTGCAAAGTATCTGCAAGTCTGGTGGTTTTGCCTGTAGTAACTTTTGTTTTCTACCTTGCACAGAAAACATCACGCTACTTTTGAAGCAAACTCATCTGAAAAAGAATTCTTTTATGCAAAATAATACCTCTGAGAAATATTCATCCATACCAGAGCTCCTGAAGCTAAAAGTGAGTCTGCTTAAAATGCTGACTTGAAGGACATCATGCAGTGATACAGGAATGTGCAATGGAGGTTTTTGGAAAACAGCATATGGAAAAAAACTTTCGTAAAAGATAGCTGATAAAAACTAAGACTGAAATTCTCTTTTCTGCCTGCCACCTATATTTAAAGTTCACCATCAAAATGAGCTGAGGAACTTGTCCTTTTATGAGTCCCTACCAAGTGTACACCCTATTTTTCTGAGAAGGCAGAGGTGTTCCTGTCCTTCCACTTTGTTGTCTAGAATGGCTGCCGTTTTCCACCAGCCATCCCAAAATGATGATCACTGCATAGGTTGCCAGTGGCAGCATATTCCTGATAATTCAGTACAATAGTAGTTTTAAAGTTCAGTACACTAAGACTTAGCAAATCATTGTGAAGAGCAGAGATTATTCTGGGACCCTCAGCTTCATTTCAGGTGTAGGGAGGATTTTTTGAAGGCACAAATAACAGATACCTCTGCTCTGCTGAAAATCAGTGGAATTGTTCATACCCAACTGATAGTTTTAAACATGGCTTAGTTACCACATGTCCAAGTCCCCACATACTTACTTTATCCCTAGATGTGTCACAGAATGATAATGTTTTCTGAGAACAAGCACCTCCGTAACAGTGACTCAGGGATTTCCCTCACCAGCCTTGGATTTGGCAATGCCTCATTTGAATAAAATGTTTCTTACACAATACATATATATCCCAGACTGCAGTAATAACAACCATGCGCTTTATTGTGTAAGAAATAGAATTTAGAAGTATTTCTTTTAAAAAAACAAGATATTAGTATGCAATGCTGTTACTGCTTAATATATCTGTAACAATAATATGACAAGCTGCAGTGTGACAGATGCTCATAGGCACAAACCAGAAAACAGTCCTTGCCATGAGGCACTGATAATGTAAATACTGATGTCAGACAAGAGGGAAGCCTGTAATAGAAGAGTAGGCAAAGGACTATAATTTTACACAGGTTGGCAGATGTGGAAGTCCTGACTTGTAGCCACCTGTGTTTCATATGCTGTAGCACAGTTGACCAGGTGGTACCTGAAAAGCTAAACCTGTTGCATGAGGTAGATTTATTTGGTCTCTGGGAAGATTAATTGGTCAGGAGGTAAGTCCAAATGGACTGCTGCTGTGTCTGCATGTTGGGCAGGGTAAATGATATGTTAAGGCTTGCAAGGTTTATAGATCCTGTGCAATGTTGCATAGCCAGGTCTTCTACAGATTCATGTAGGAATGATTGTTATAAACTGGAAACCTTTTGAATGAACTAAAAAAAAAATTTATAATATTTTTAATCCTAAATTAAAATTGAAAGGGACAGCTAGACTTTTAAAAACCTGCCTTTTATAATTCTGTTACCTAAATGGTGTTTGTGCATTTGTTTTCTTTTTCATAATTTCGGTTGAAGATATCTCGCCTCCGGGATCTGACAACAATTCTTTGTGACTATGAGAGCTTTAAGTCAATACAGGGCGTCTGCTATCTCCCTAATGCTAGTTTTGGAGAACTGTGTGAACAGAGTCAATCTTATGCGCAGCTCCTCCATACTATTGAACTGAGCAATCAAGTTGTGACCAATGTACTGAATCACAGAAGAATCTCCCAAGAGCTTCAAAATGTACTTATTGGGGATGCCACAAACATCCAGACGCAAATGAAGTGGTGAGGCTCTCACTCTGCCCTAAACAGCTTTAGTCTTCTGTTCATGAAATGACTTCTTGTCTTTTATCATATTCTTAATTTTGGCGGTGGTTTTGGATTTTCCAATTTAGGTTTCAAGAAAGTGTACCAGAAATTGCTTTCTTTCAAGAGATTCCTCAATATCTGACTGCTTTGAATTCCATATTGAACATCAGTGAGAATTTAACATACTCTAGCAAACAAGGTAGTTTTCTGTATTTACTTTACAATGGGGGCAAACACAATTACTGGTACCATACTTTCTGCTGAAAATCTCAAGGCTTCCTTAGCTGCCAGGGAGAAGTGATATTAATGAAATAACCATACCCCAGGTCCTTGGGATCTTTTATCTAGGGTAATTCTGAAGCCTGTTCTATACCCCTCTTTGTTTCCCATACAGCCCAAATAGTTCTTTGTGCTACAAGTCCCAAATCTTTTGTCACCCCTAGTCCTGTCAACTTCAGCCCTGAAATCAGACTTCAAAACCTAGGAAATGTATTTTGAAAGTTCTTTAGGTATTTTTATTAGTAATGACGGACCACACTTCCATATGTAACTTAAAGACCTTTCTGTGTGCTTGATGTAGCTGTATGTCTGGAGAAAGCAATTGCATCAGTTGTTCTGTGATTGTTCTTTACAGAAAAATTAAGAGATGTGTTTAAAAACGTAGACGAGCTCAAAGAAGATCTCAGAACCACAACAGGAATGTCCACAGCCAGTGTTGATGCTCTTCTGGAAGCATCTCTCCCAGAAAACAGTAGTCAGGTGAGTTTGCGGTCATCCTTGTGAGAGACCTTATTGCTTTCTTGATCTCAGACCATGAAAACCACAATTTCCCAATGAATACAGCTAAGCAGATCAGTACATGCGTGACAACACAAAGAGAGGTGGATGATCCCATAGGCATAAACAGCATAGCATGTCGTGGATCAAAATGGCCATCAGAAGCGCAATAAGAGCGGTCATTGTCATCTGTCCAGCCATTGGAGACCAAAAGACATATGGTCTCTTTGGCTGTCGCCAGCAGCTGGCATGCAGCCAGGCACTGCCTGGTAGGCAATTGTTCTGATCTGCAGCAAGAGCCCAGTTTACTATAGCAGACTAATGAGGACTGAGAGGGTCCATTGGTGGGATCTTCAGTGCTGAGAAATTATAGTGGTCCAGATGGAAAAGCACTCTTCTAACCATGTAAAGGAACTCAGGATCCAGAAATAGCCTCCCATAATAAGGGATGAGCTTGCCTTCTTCAGTCTCTTGCACAACTAGAGCTCCAGATGCTTTTCCCCTTCCCAACCATCTTGTCTGGACTGAGCCTTAAAGGGCACACTCTTTTCCAAACTTCACATGCATCAGTCGATGGGAAATTGAAGCCATAAAAGCTTTTACTACTGTGCAAGCTGGGCAGTAAAACGCAATCCTCAGGATTTGTCCTTTGGAGCAGAAGTAATGGGGTAGGCATTTTCTGGTTCTCAGGGTTAAAATATGAGCCTGTAGAAAGAACAACAGCAAGGCAAGATTAGTCCATGCATACTGGAGTGAGCAGTCTACCCCCTAACAAATTGTTTCTTTCTTTGTGCAAACACAGCTCATTTATCAGATCCTCCAGCTGGAGTCTTGCAGCGTCCAGCCTGCTGACCCACAGCTGCAAACTGTAGTGAAGGAGATCTGCAATCTCTCTCTTTCAGAGAGGACACGTGAGATGTACATCCTGGGGGTCACTCTGTTGCGACACTTAGACATTTACAATTTCTTATACAAGGTTAGTGCTGGATTTGTAGAGTGCTTTCTGTAATGTTTGCTGCATGTAGTGGCTGAAAGGGCATAAAATACCATTGCAGTGGCCAGAAGCAATGCTGATTTACACGAGCCAAAGATCAGGCTTTACTCATGCAGTGATTTTTATTGCATAGACATGCTGTGACAGTGTGGATATAAATGAGGATCCCAGCTGGTGTAAACCAGCTAACCTCGTTGAAAGGCACTGGACCTATTCTAAATGCCTCCCTATTGTATATCATTTATATGCTGCACAACCTCTTGAACATTCCCCTCTGACTTCAGGCTTCCCAAAAAATAAGGCACCGGGCTAAATATTTTATTCTTTGGAAAGGGAAGACCTGTAAAATTTCCTGTAAAATACATGTTTCCAATCTAGTTGGCACTACCAAGTTAATAAATTATTCAGATATCCTATGCACACAACCATAGAAACAGCATATAAAAATACTATTCACAGAGAAGCGCATATTGAATCTTTGTTTAAAGATGATTTAAACGATGTTTAAAAAGTGATCCTAGGGAAGAAGATTTATTAAATGAGAATGAATTTGGCTCAGGCCAAAAGTTACTCGCAGTGTTTGACATGTATGTTGTCCAAAATGCTACCTCATAGAGACTTGGATTATGTTCCAGCCAATATGTGATACAGATTTCCCAACTTTAGGTGTTTGGGAACATGCACCGTTCAGGATCTGCAATATTCAGGGGAGTGTTTTCGAAAGCACTTCGGGATTTAGGAAATCCCATTCATTTCCCATGGGACATCCACTCCCTAAGCCTCCTTACAGATCTATAAATCTCACACTCTTTGTCTTGGAATTAACAGAATACACGTATGTGCTTACAGATTCCTGCTAATCATAACTGATTTCCTTCCTGCCTCTTGTAGATGTTTTTCCCTAGGGAACTTCAGAAACCCATGGACAAGATGTTAGGCCTCCTGACAAAAGTGAAATATTTCAGAAACCAGGTTGAATCTGATGTTGATCCATTACTACAAGCTATTCATTCACTGAAAAAGCTTCGGCAGTCTAGAAACATGCCACTGACTAAGGTACGTGTAGACTGCATGGGCTTTGGAGGCAAAACACCACTGGAACAGTTTCCACAGAAATTTCTTACCTTAGAAGCCAAAGGTGTGTTAAATCATAGATTACTGAATCTCTTTTAAAGCAGCGGTGTTCTAAAAAACCTCTTTCAAACTCATACATTGCCTTCTTGGGAGAGCTTTGATTTGGAGCAGTGGGACTGCCATGTGCTCATCACAGGAGAGACACTGGGTACATGTGCCATGAGAGGGACAGCAAGAACAAAAACACAGAAAATGAACTGCCTTGAGTGGAGGGTAGACTTCCAACAAAATACTGGCAGGGGTCAGCTTGTGAAAACAACTGGAGAACTGCCCCCTAAGGCTATTCAAAACCACGCAAGTCAACAGCAAGACTTCGCTTTAGCTTTAGTGTGCATTAGATCACACCCAAAGCCTCAAGACTACCCAAAACATTGGGTGCACCACACATCCTGCTCCGACAGCTGCAGTAACTTCAGTTTGCACTAATTTAGTCCAGTACTGCATACAGTCAATGACAGCGTAGATCACAGGCATTATTTCTGGTAATAACTTTGCCTGGGCATTGTAGAACCACATGCAGTCATGGGGACAGAGGATGTGCACATTTGTGTGACAAATTCTGTACTGTAACCTAGGGTGTACGTGTGTCACCAGGCACACATTACAGATAATTCCTGTACACATATTATTGACAATATCTACATTGGAGCTCATGCCTAGAAATGAGTTTGCCACCTGTGTCACATAAAAAAAAAGGCATGATTTCCATGAAAAAGCATTTTGGCTTTTTTTGGTGGAGACAAACAAGAAAGCAGTGTAAAATGTCAGTCCTTGCCTTCTAATTCTGTTATTTGTTTTTCCGCAGAGTGCGATGCTTTTCACATGCAGGATTTTGTCTTTTTTTGCAGGCATTATTTAAACCAAACAACTTGGG
The DNA here is from genome assembly GCA_025448015.1 of Bolborhynchus lineola. Taxonomy (NCBI): domain Eukaryota; kingdom Metazoa; phylum Chordata; class Aves; order Psittaciformes; family Psittacidae; genus Bolborhynchus; species Bolborhynchus lineola. The sequence continues at coordinate 29,169 of JAOEHX010017520.1, forward strand.
AATAACACGTCACACATTTAAATCAATGTCAAAAGTTCTCTGCAACCAGGAGATCACACCTCTGTTTTTTGAGTCTGTGCTTCCAGATTTTGGAGACCCTGTAAGCAACAGTTCTTATGTGGAGGATGTCTATGTCCAAAAGATGATGAGGAAATACGGGATTCCACAGGACTCCAGTAAGTCTGTCTTTTCCTTAAGGCAAAAACATTTCAGAGCCAAACTCTGCTCTTTCCAGAGAGATACAGGGCTGAGCTATTCCTCTGGGTGTCTCTGGAGGGCGGTAAGTACTCATTATTTATGCTAGCAGAAGAATTGGGGTTTATTTCCATTAATATTAAAAGGAAAACAACCTATGTGGCAGAGCAGTACTTGACACTGCACTGATTCCCATTTGTTGATGAGCTGGTCTTAGGGCTTGACAGGTCATTGTTTTTTCTTGATGTGTAGTTTTTCCAACCCTGCTGACATTATTAGCTCCTCTGAGTTCACAAAACTCCATTTAACCTTCAAGCAGAGAATCTTGGCTCTAGCAGTGAGACTCTTGTTGTCTTGAGTTCAGCAACAGGAGATCTTAGGAGTGGACTGCTTTTGTTAAGACACATCACTCAGTGAAGAGGGCCCTGAAGTCACTCACTGGACACAGCCACAAACTGGGCAGTTGGGAAAAACCACACTGGTAGCTTTCTCATGTCTGGTCTATCTGTGCTCTGTGCAGTTTGTTTGCTTTTGTTCCTTTGCAGCGCCATTTTGCTTATCCTTTTACCTGGACTTGGTCAAGACCCCATCCGGAGCTTTAATTTGGTCTTTTCTAAAACCTATGATTTTTGGGAAGATCCTTTACACGCCAGATACCGTAGAAACTCGAGCAATCATGGGAAAGGTATGGTTCTTTTTACAGTGTATCAGATTATGCCCTCTCAGAAAGTCTGGAATTTATCTAGCACAGGCCTGTTTCCTCTGAGAGACAAAAGTCTGTTTTCTGACTCTTTGGAGTATTAGTGAAATTATCTTTTCCTAGTTGCATTGCTGGTCATATGAGTCATCTTTTATCTTTGAATGAATCTTACCTCCAAAAATACTGCTGTTGGTCTAATATTTAATTTTTATACTTTTTTAAGGCTTTCAGTTTGCAAAGTTTCACCCCCATGTTTTCAGCCAATAACAGATATGTCCCAGAGCAAATGCTATAACCAGTATGGTTTGCAAGCAGACCAGTGGCAGGAGGAGTACTGATATCCAATACACGCTCCAAATGCCACATATGAGGCCATATTTTTAAGTACTTGCATCCAAATTTAGTTTGTTTAGGGGCATTTTCCCAAACAGTGATAAGATGCTAAGAAAAATCCTGAGGAAACCAAACCTGGTCTTAGCTGGTTTATTGATGTATTTATTATTTTAAAGCTGTAAGGTAATGAATAAATGAATCCTTGTATATTGTGGGCTTTTCTGTAGTCTAATGCAACCTTGGAGCAGATGGCTGATGTAGCCCTGAAGTCCCAAGAGTGGCTGGACAAGTCTCCTGGCATCATGAATTCACTGACTAAGTTAAACAAGACAGTTCCGATGATCAAGGTATGATATCCCACCTGCCCCTTCTCTATTACAGTAGTGAATGGGGGGATGGATTTCTTCACTGAAAGTGGGGTTCCAGGGACATCAGGGACATCATAGGTCAGCTGGGGAGACCCTTCTCAGGCTTTTGACCTGGACTTCACAGTTTCTGTGCCCGCCTGCCTGAAATACTCCTGACACATCTCTCCATGCAGACTCTCTTTCTGAAATGTTCTGTTTGTAAAACAGCCATGCTGAGGCCTGCTGGAGGGCTTAGATGAGCAGGGAGTGCTCTTCAGTTTGCAAATTAACTTTCTGCTTGATGGAGTGATCCAGCCAGGCAAGACCAGGCAAGAAATGAGTTTTTCAGAAAATGAAACAGTATCTATAATAAGCATGTAGCTCTGGGTACACACATGAGAGCCAAAAGATGCCTTTGTATATCAGAGACTGTAAATAAAATTCCTTTTTCCCCTCCTAAGGTGCCTAGCCTTGCTTGGATACAGAAGGCAGTAGGCTGCAATGTTTTGCATACTTGCTTCTGGTTTTATGCAGTAAAAATTGTCTCCTTTTCTTACAAAACTATGAAAAGTTGATATCTGGAACCCTAAAGCATTAGAAGTTAATTTCTGTGGTTGGAGTTCATTGTAATTTCCATGGCACCGACAGAAAATCCAGAGTGGGCTATGCAAAAGTGAAATAAAATATTCCCTGCTGACTGCATTTATTGGTGAAATAATGAACTATACAGCCCCAAAAAAAGTCTGTCTGCTGGTCTCCAAGCTAAATTTTCGTTGCTTGTGTGAACAGGACTTAAACCAGACAAAAGTGAAATTTACTGCACTTATAGAATAACAAAGATTATCCATGATTTTTCCATGGGATTAATGATGACTCAATAGACAACCTCTCTTGGCTCCAAAAAAACCACTAACTTGGACTACCATTTTCATTGCTAGCATTTCCCCATCCTGATACACAGAGGAAGGTCAGGAAAGGAGTAGGAGGGGATTGTACAAATGCTCAGTGAGGGCAAACTGGTCTGTTGTATTTTAGAAATACACTAAATAAGCTGAAAAGCCTTCTGGTCAAACTGATGCTTTTTTCCTTTTACTTGTTGATAGAACACCCTGAGGAATCCCTTTGTGCAGGTTTTCATTAAGCTGATGGTGGATTTGGATGCAGCTGAACTGCTCGCTCAAATAAACAAACTGGGTAAGTTGGTCCACATGTGCTGCCTTCTCATTGGTATTTCAGATCTCCAGAGGCACCAAGCTGTAGCCATTCTCCAGTACAGCTCTTCTCTGGCTGGTATTAGATGCTGTGGTGCAAGGCAGTCTCAGCTGTGATTCAAAAATCTTGTGGGCTATTGGAAAAGACCCTCAGAATGCCAAAGGGTTTGTCTGAAGAGATGTTTCTTCTGAGCGTTAGAGAGAATAGGATGGGAATCTCGGCAGCAGAGTGTGGCCACTGGAGGACACTGTTTAGCCATAATTATGACTTCAAATCAGTTACCTGGGACTCTGTTGGAAAATGTGGAGAGCTCACTTGCATCACATAAGGGTTCAACTTTAAAAGTTTCCCTGGGCAGAAAAGCAAGGGATTGGATAAAGGTGCCCAGGCTCATAAAGTCAGAAGCATCATTGCAGGAGATGCTGTGCTGGAATTCACTGTTCTCTGGTGGTCTTGCACTGGCCTTCATGGTGAGAGTTGCTGATCTGTGCTGTGGGAATCATTAGTGACTGGCAGTGGTGGATACCTGCACAGTGTTGGGATCACAGTCCCTTCCTAGTTGTTCTTAGTGTCCCTACCTGCTTTTTCAACGACTAGCCATATATGTTAACATAAATCTGAGTTAGTCCAGCAAACCCCAGCATAAACCAAGAGTGTTCGAAGTTTTTGCAGTCAGAAGGGATTTGCTTACAATTTGTGATGACCCCTTTGTTATTTCATGAGTAGCAGCTCCTGTCTTAACTGTCCATAAAATCATCATGGTTGCAGCAGCTGTTCCATATTAGTCACACTGCATTATGCAGCCACCTTTTAAAACAACCAGGAAACAGCAGTGTCTTTATTAAACTGCATTATCAGTTTTAGAACACATCAGCACAATAGACATACTTTTCCTTGATGTGCTTGGAAAAAGCACATGATACCTTGAGACAGAGCAGCTCAACAGACAAGTTGATTACATCAAAACCCGAAGATTGGGGGATGAATGGGCAGTATCATATGCGGGTCTAAAACCTCAGGAGGTTAGTAGTATCTTTTGATTTGGGATGCCTGTCACATTCCATTGCTGGCATCCTCCCAAAGGCAAACTCAGGAGCATATTACAAAAGATTAACATAAAAACTGGGTCAACAACATGCCTTCATTGCACTAAGTGCAGAAATGTTTTTTTTACATTTAATGGCCGTATAATGGGGTTTTTTCCTTCCTATTTGGTGTCATTGTTAGTGTAAAGAGCAGAATGATGTGATGATTTTTTTGTGTGTGCAATGATACTACTGGTTTTGCTTGTGGGTTTGGTTTTTTCAGATGATATACGACTGGAATTTCAGAACAACTCTGACATTGTGGAGCAGCTGAACACACTCGCTACCCTTGCTGTGAATGCGTCGTCCTGTGTCTCATTTAACCGCATTCAGGGAGTCAAAACCTTAGAGGAAATGGAAATGGTTGCTAAAGATCTCTTTCTGAAGAATGAGCTTTTCGCAAGTACGTGACAGCTTGGTATAGGGTGACAGTCCAGTGTAAGAAGCTTAGCTTTACATCATCGGCTCTCATCACACAGGAATTGATTTTGAGCCAGTGTGCATGGGACTTACACACTGACATCTCCTTGTAACAGGGTTTTACACTTTCCTGTTTGTACTTTCTCTTCTCTTACAGTTCCATTGTCTGTATAGAAAGCCTTTGATTAACTGGTGTTTTCTTTGGGTTAATTCTCAATTTGAATGACGCTTCAGTGCCTTTAGGAGATCTTCATGACAGCTACCTTCTTTCAGGCCCCCATGGGAAAAGATTGTTAATCAAGAAAGATATCATAGAATCATTTAGGTTGGAAAAGACCTTTAAGGTCATCAAGTCCAAATATGAGACAGCTCAATATATCAGATGGCCATAAAGCTGTTGAGATGTTCAGCCAAATGCTGCAATATTAGATAGGGTCTTCTCAGTCACACTCTTCATATTTGTGGCATCAGATTGCAGCTTCATATCAGAGAATACTAACTTATATTAATTTATATTAACTTACATATATTTGATGTAGTGACGCAAATGTGTCTTAATTTTTAAAGAATGACAAATTTCTCCTCAATTTGGATTTACTTACAAGTTCTATGACCTGTTTGAGTTTATATCTCATAACTGATTGTAGATAGAAACTTCTTCTTTTCTTGTGCCTTCATACCCTGATAATACTTGTCTATTCCCATGAAAGCAGTTTTCTTCCATGGTTGTCCTCCATTCCATCATGTGCTTTATACATGGAATTCTCAGGAAAAACATTCTTAGGGAAAACCTTCTGTTGCCTTTATTTAAGCAAACATTTAAAAAGAAAGAAGTCCTGTCTGTCAAACTATATCTGCAGCATGCCATTTCCTAACAGGAACCTGCAAAGCTGCTATATTGAGGTCTTCCTTATGGACATCTCTGCTTTGCAGGACTTTGTGTAGGTACAAAAATGTGTGTATAGGTTTTTGTGTCACAGCATCACTGCATGACCTCTATTGATAGAATATTTTTCGGTGTGTTCACAAGTGCATGTGCTGACATACCTACCAGATATCTGACAATCCGTGTTAAGAGCAAGATTTTCCCAAATGTAGCTGGTTATTCTGAGAACCTTTGGGTTTTGAATGTTCAGTGGGAAAATATCTAAAAGCTCTGGAGGTGTATTTCACACCCAGAATCACTGGTCACATTTGGAAGTATGTGTAGCTGCAGTGATATATTTTTCCCACTTCTAGACACTTGATAAGCAGTCTAAGCATTATTTGTGCGGCAAAGCAATGAAATGATGGACTGTAACATAGGAAAGACATAGAAAAATGAGGAGTTTCTATGTATCCCTGTGTACTGCTCCTGTGGTGTCAGCTCTGAAAGAAAGCATTTTCCCTTTCTGTTCCAAGGTATAATTTTCAAGCTGCCTTCAAGCCATAGCAGCCCTGGACACTCAGTTTATGGGGAGTTCGCCCTCCCTCCTGTGCTCAACTACACCATCCGAATGAGCAGCAGGATCACACAAACCACCAACAGAATCAGGGAGCGCATCTGGACAGTGGGTCCTCACAATTCCACCTCCCAGAGCCAGATTTACAGCCGGGCATTTATTTATATCCAGGACAGCATTGAAAGAGCCATCATTGAATTACAGACTGGCAAGAAGCCAGAGGAAATAGCTGTTCAAGTCCAGGCCATGCCTTACCCCTGCTACAATAAGGATATGTAAGTTTGTGTGTCTTTTGTTTTGATGCTTTTTCTAAGCTCATCTTGTCTGACTGGTGGAGTTCACCCGCTGTCCTGGTCTCCTTAATACCATGTTCACATGGCATAGAAATAATTTCATTTTGTGTTTTGTTCTTTTGGCTTATTTTAATTGTTGTTTTCCCAAGGATCTGAAAAAAAGAGGAAAGTTTGACTCTCATATAAATAGTCTATGTTTAGTTTTCCTATCTTTTGTTTTCAGTGGCTCTGTATGTACCTGAATTTTCATGGTAACTATAGGTTTTAGAGGAGGTAAAATTTGCTTTCCCTGTTTGACGTCACATGCTGGAACTGAGACATGGATTGGCAGGACTTGGGTTAAAAATGAAGTATTGGCCTGTTCTGCATGTGTTTGCGTGCTGACAATGCAGCAGAACTTTGAAAATGTATTTATTGGGCAAAAAAGAGTCACAAGGTTTATGTGCTTTGTTCATGGAGATTGTTATCCACCTGTGATATTTGTTATTCATACCAGTGATTTTAGCTAATGATTGCTATATAGTGAGAAGTTCTCAATACAGGAGCCTCTCAGATGCCTCAAAAGGGAAGATAAAATTGTACCATTCAGCTCGCTATAATGAGGGAGGACAGGGAATCTTTCGATGTGCTGAGTTGCCACGTTAACAGCCTGTTAAACTGAGTAGCCCAGCATTATCTTTGTGTGGGCCACAGTAAGTTTTAAACTGTGAAACAGATCGAAAAGTTTTAGATCATCTTCCTTTCCGTTCATCTTTAGCCAGATCTGCAGCCGGTATAAACTGCATCTCTGCCAAATGAGCAGAGAGATGAGAATCTCTCGCAGCTGAGGACCTGACCCTCTAGCAATGCAGTTTTTGTCTGTGTTGGAAAGCTGGCAAGATTTCCTCATAGTTATTACCGTGGCGGCAGGTGGTGGCCAGGCAGAGTGGAAAGCACACAGGGAAGGGATTTCAGTGTCCATCAGAAAGCGCTGAAGGATCTTCAGCAAATATTATTGGTAGGTTGGACAGTCACTCCACCCTGGCACAAGGGTCACATTTGGACCTAAGATACAAACCAGACCTAGGAGCTCTTTCTATTGAAAAGCAGGCGTGCCTACTGCAAGAGTTAAGATTATCTGGGAGCTATAGGAGCTAGAGCAGATCCATAATCTCCTGTGTCAGCCTGTCACTTAAGAGAGCTGGGGACCTATAACCTCTTTTCAAGAGCAAAGTGCCTGCAAGAGTGCAGGCAGTAAGCATTCAGACAAAGTGTCAACTTCTTGCAACAAATACTTGGATAATTGCTGTGAGATAGTTTTGACAATGATTTACTGTCTGCTGGAGGCATGTATTTCAGTGCTTATCTGCTCCTTTTCTTGTTCTTGGGCTGCTGAGAAAAATGCCTGCCTTCAGGTTTCCCCCCCAAATCAGGTTCAGAGGGACACAAGTTAGACAATTATTAAAATAGCTAAAGGCTTTGGATTTGCATCCAGTAATAGTCATAAAATGACTGTTTATCGGCTATTATTCCATAGTTACCATCCTGTAGGGAAAAGAAGGGAATATATATACACCAGTAAAGAGACGATGTTGGGAAATGCTGAATTTTTAGTAGCCTAGAGATCCTGTATAAGGTGGCAGCCAAAAAGACCCCAAACAACAAAGAACTTCTAGAAATGCCTCTTGTTTTTCTTTCTCAATATGGCTTAAGTAGCATGGAAGCATTTCCAAAAGCTCTGGTTTATGGGAGATTTTCAGCTTTATAGGTAAAAAGATACTAAAAACCAAATGTAATCATATTATTTTCTCACTGTGATTGTTGTATATTAAACTTTTCCCAGGAATAACATTGATTATTTTTTTGTAAGCCAGGTTTAGAAATGACAGAGGAAAGCATAAGCCCTGTAGATAAAGTGAAGTGAACATCCTGCTTATAAAATTTGCTTTCCATCACAAAAGGAGAAATTATTATGTTGGCCACTATTGTCTTTTTTCTGTGCTCATTTGGCACAAGGAAGAAGTTTTTAACTGAAGTGAGGAGCCAACAATTACGAAGCTATGCTGCAGTCCTGAATCCCCAATTCCTGTCCTGTGGGTTGATAGGACACTCTGAGGGGAAGCACCTGTATCCAAATTCCAGCACCAGGAAATATGCCCTGATAATTACATTTGGCCATTGTATCTACTAACAGAAATGGGATTTGTGGCTGGCTTCTTGTTCCAACTGGAATGGACCCCGTCAGGGAGCCAGGATATGCCACTGACTGTAGCAGCTCCTGCTTCTGTTGCTGCTGAGCAAAACTTCTGCAATACATCTGGGAATCCCTCTGTACTTTGAAAAAAGAAAAAAGAATTTGAACAGTCAGGAGTTTTGTGAATGGCAGATCCAGTGCAAGGGCAAAATAGCCATTTTTATAATTATTAATTATACTCTCTATTTTGAAACATAAGCATGTCTTTTCTTGTGCCAAAGTATTATTCTGACAAATATGCTCTGTATAAAGCCTTAATCCCCAGAACATTTTATATTCCGCTAAAGCCTGCATTTGCCTTTTACAGGTTCTTAACCAGCGTGACCTACTCTCTTCCATTTGCTCTGATGGCTGCCTGGGTGCTGTTTATAGCTGACTTTGTTAAAACACTTGTTCAAGAGAAAGATCTGAGGCTTTATGAGGTGCGGTGAAACCTTCTGGGGAGTGCTGAATTATAAACAGATTTTCCTTATTAGTGGGTAGTATGTCTCCTGTGCAATATTAAATGGAGCAAAGCAAGCATTAAGGCAATAATATTTCAAATACCTGTTGTTTGACCTGCAGTGTTGGAATTCTGACATTGTAACAAAGCTCAAAACAATAGAAATGCAGGGGGTTTGCCCTTGAAGTGGTGAGAATATTGCTTTGTGGTTCTGAACACTGGAAACATGGGGACTCCGCAAAGTTTTCTGAAGATTTTAAGCACTCTAAAAATTGACTTTGAGTCGTTCCTACCAGGGACAAAGATATGAGAAGTGACTTATTTCCTATCCTTGAAATTATTGTACTTAATATTTCAGAAGGTGTTACATATTACATCAGCTCCTCCGAAATGAAGTTTTTCATCCAGCTTGCCTATTGGAAAATAAATCACATTGAGACCTAGGGAATTTGTTAAATTAACTCAGGATTTTGGTGGAAACACTGTCAACAGAGATGAGCAGCAAAGAAATTCTGTAAAACTAAGCTTCAGCAAGCAACAGAAGCTCGAGTAGATTTGTTTTTTATCCAGTACCATGGAGACAAATACTGATTCACCAGTATCATTTCCAGTAAAGGGCAGTCTATGAACTGTGGTGAGACTGAAAATGAGTGAACCTCAGTGGCTAGCTGGCAGCCCTGTTAATTTAAGGAACCCAGTTTCACTGTCTCTAAGATCCAGGGTGCCAGTAGTCCTTTTAGGTGTGTAAAAACCTACAGGAAGTCAGCGGCACCTGTAGTTTCTTTTGGATTTATCAATACAAATGGAGAGTTTTATGCAAGTCTTATGGACTTGATCATCAGCTAGTATAAATTAGCTTTACTTTAAACCAAACAAAATTTGCTTCCTTACAACCATGGTAGTTTACCTATTGTGTGTTGTCTTGGAGTTGTGTGAGAAATGGATTGGTTTCAAAGATATTTAAGAGCTTTTACACTCAGTGCCCTGGACCAATTAGCATTATTTTAAATAATAACCAGTATGTTTTAGAAAAGTATAGATCTAAGGCCGGAAGTTGCTCTGGCGCTTGTGGTCTGCAATGCTTCATACTTGCAGATCCAGTCCGTAGTGTTCTTCTGCGATAGAGTGCTTTGCAAACCTAGGGCATTTTGGAAATGTGTGTGGTTTCTCCTTGGTTATAACATGCAGTTGAGTATGAAACAGCATGGTTTGGTTGTTGCTTTTTCTAGAAACTGAAAAAAGCCCAGCAGTTCAATATCAGCAGAAATATCCCTTAATGAACACTTGCCATTTGTGATACTTTTTTCACCTTTCTCTCTGTAGTACATGAAAATGATGGGTGTTAATGCCAGCAGCCATTTCATCGCCTGGTTCATAGAGTGTGCCATCTTCCTTCTAATTACTGTCACCTTCCTCATCATTGTTCTAAAAGTGGGTGACATCCTGCCCAAAACAAGCACAACACTCCTGTTCCTGTACCTTATGGACTACAGCCTGTCCATCATAGCAATGAGCTACTTCATCAGTGTGTTCTTCAATAACACCAATATTGCAGCCTTGGTGGGCAGTCTCGTATACATCCTCACCTTCTTCCCCTTCATCGTGCTTCTTGTCATTGAGAATCATTTGAGCTTCTCTGTGAAGACCCTGCTGGTAAGCTCTGCTTTTCAATAACAGGGACCATATATGTGGAAGCAGACACTCACCTTCAATAAACTTCATCTCTTATTATAGCTTGTGTCACAAATTCTGCGTTTCTAAATTCTATCAGTGAATGTTGACAGGTATGACAGGACAGTGGGCCATGACCTGTTTGAGGGTGACCTGAAATTAGTTGTGTCCCATGACTGAAATTCAGAGTTCCTACCTGCCAGCTGAAGAGTAGTCTGAGCTATGTATCTCACCCTTACAAATTGCCAGCCAAAATGGGTTATTTTCAACCAACTTAAAAAACAAGGCTGTCTCAGTAAGGAGTTTAGGATGTGAAGGAGGTCTGGCTCTGCTCATTGCCATCTCTGCTCATCCTTTAGGTTCATGTATATCAAATTCCTAGCTATGGAAAGAGATGTAAAGTGTTGTTTCTTACTAAGGGTAGAAATGAGTAGTTATGAGGTTCCAGAAGCCGGGCTTGCTTTGAGTCACCTGATTCAGGAAAGAACAATTATTATTGCTGGTGCTAGTGGCAAACCTATTAACCACATGGCAGGTAGTTCTCAAGCACTGCTGTATTTCAAAAGCCTAAAATAAAGGCCTGTAAGAGGAAGGAAGTTGGGTCCTGGCAGTGAAACAAAAGAAAGGCAGGCTCTAAGGAGATAGTACAGCCTTCCCCAGAAGCAGTGCCCATTTTAAGCCTGGTCCAGTGCTTTTTGTGACTGGGTGGGGGGGAGAGGGGAAGGAAAGCGCTCATTTTTCTGGCCACTGGACCAAGCTAATGAGGTACCTGATTGTTGACTGAATTTCTCTTTGAGGTTAATTCATCAGTTCTTTGTTTTCAATTTTACTTTTTCTACAGAGTCTGTTGTCTCCAACTGCGTTCAGTTACGCGAGCCAATACATTGCTCGATATGAGGCACAGGGCATAGGTATGTTTATTATAGCCAAAACTAGGCTTTGACTCCCATGGTTGTGACATTTTATTTAACTAATATGGAGCCTGTTCATATTTCTGAATTCCTATTTGTAGGTCTGCAGTGGGACAACATGTATAAGTCCCCAATGATTGGCGACAACACTTCCTTTGGGTGGATGTGCTGGCTCATTCTGATAGACTCTTTTATTTACTTCATCCTGGGATGGTATATAAGGAATGTTTTCCCAGGTAAGGATCTAAAACATTGAGGCTGGTACTGTGCCATCTCTTGGAAAACAATGAAGACAACACTGGCTGGTTGCATGGTTCAGGCAGTATGAGTCCGCATGCACAGGATACCCCTATTTCAGAGCAAAGGCCGTATGACTTTGTGGATGTCTGACAGTATTAATGAAACTGAGACAGAGCAAGGGAGAATTTGGGCTCCTCTGCTTATCACACAGATAGGTGAGTCTCCAGAAAAATCTGAAGCCAAGGACATGGGAGGATGTGTTTGCAGTATGGTGGGAGAAAATGAGACCAGAACACGTTAGCCTACATTTGTCAGTTGAGTGATTTTCTGTTGTGTAACTTATATCATTTGATTTCAAAAAGTAATTCCTGCCTTGGGCAAGAGCCAGTACATTTGTCTTCTGCTTTTCTTTCCGACCTAATGAAGCAGTCTACTGGCATACAGAAATCTACCCTTTGGAAAATGTAAAGTACTTCTTCTCTCCAGCTAAGTTACTCAGAATAACAAATTAGCGAAAGCTTCCTATTGTGTCAATCAGGCAAATTCTCTACGAAGTATCAGTAGTACATGAGCAGATCAAGAGGTGAGAGATGTCTGAGGAATTTGTTTTTGCTATTTTGAGTGCACCCTGCTAGCAATACTTCCTGGGAAACAGATACACCCTGATAGCAATACTTCCTGGGAAACAGATACATGACTGAGCTTCCTCTTCTTGCAGGTAGATACGGCATGGCTGCTCCCTGGTATTTCCCATTGCTTCCATCTTACTGGATAGAATACAACAGTTACCTCCCCTTCTGGAATGACAAACAAAGAGGCCTTCTCTTAACCAGGCTAATGTTAAGGAAAGAAGTTACCGTCAACAAGATATGTATGTGAATGCTAGATGGGGTAGTGATACTAACACATATTTTAGGTGAATGAAGCAAAATTTATGAAAGGTCACCATACTCAGAAAACATATTTCTCTGTTGATCCTTATTTGGTAGCACAGGAAAAATTTGAAGCTGTTCCTTATATGAATGGATATTTGGCTTTTCGTTTATATTTGTTCTTTCTGTTTGGTTTGGAAATAAATACTGATTTTCACATGCGTATTTGTGTGTGTTGTAAAGCAGTTACCTTAGATGCATGTACCTCAGGCCTATATCTCAGTCATAAACTTTTGTTTGTGCTAGCAAATAGACGTTTCCACTTCAAAAAGGGGTATGTGCTTCTTTGTTCATCTCTTTAAATATTTAGCCTGTAAAATATTGTGAGAGCACACATAGAAGTTTCCTGATTCTAACTGAAAATAGCTCAGTAGTTTTGCTGTATGTCCTCTAATTTTCTGTGCTTGCTTCATATAAACTTACTTACGTGCTGTGAAACATCTAAACATGAGACCTTTTCAGAACTGATAAATATCTATTGTCAGGAGTTATTAGAAGCTGCAGAGGTAGGAAGGAGAAATCCTAGGGAGCTCAAAATGATACAGATCCTGTGAAATGTTCTCTACAGTCCTAGCTTAAAGGCACCTACTTTTGCTTTGTTTTGGTTTTAAAAGCCCTGCTTGTCTCTGAGGTGGAAAAAACGTAGCACAAATAGCGGCTGCAGTGCAGTAACTGTCATCTGACCGTTCCCTTTGGTGTTTCAAAGGTGCATCCCCTCCTCATGTAGAAGCAGAGCCCACAGATCTTGCTTTGGGAGTCTCTCTCTGTGGCATAACGAAGGTTTATGGATCCAAAGCTGCAGTGGATAATCTCAGTCTGAATTTCTATGAAGGGAATATCACTTCCCTGCTGGGACACAATGGAGCTGGGAAAACAACAACCATGTGAGTATCCTTTAAAGCTGCATTTTTTTATACTGAGGGCATAATTGTGTGAACTCTTCCTCAACAAGTTGGTGAGCAAGTGGGGCTGAGCAGTGTTGGGAGACTGAATAAGAGACTTTATTAGGCCAAATCTTTCTGTTGTTCTAGCTTACTCATGGATGACCTCAGCAGTACCTTAATCTATTAGAATTAAAGGTTCTTTTCTGCTTAGGAACATGCTTTTTAATCTGGTAGGAACCTGTAATGAACAGCACAGCAACTGTTCTAGTGTTTTGTTCCATTGCACTTTGGTGACTGTGGTTAGGCTTTTCTGAAACTTCTGGGTAGCTTGTGAATTCACCAAAGCAGAAGCAATATTAGCAAGAAAGCTTAATAAATGTACACTTGAGCTATACAACCTCATGCACTGGCCGGCCTGTAATAACAGTGGGTTAATATCTTGGCCTTTCAGCCCTTCCAGCCTTGCCATTTATAAATTATTATTTGCGTGGCGAGATAACAGCCCTAAAACAGACATGTAGCACTTGATTTCTCCAGTGATATTTATGCGCATCACTCTGAAAACAACATTAAGCTGATAAATAGAATCCTGAGAAGAATCAAATCCAGTAAGAGAGATGTGTGCTTTATTTCAGAATGTTATCACTTCATCTAGTATCCTGTTTGCTAAGTGTAGACAAAGGTGATATGCAGAAAAGTATAATAGCTTCTTGAAACTGAGTGTACACTTTGAATCCTGAGTAAGGGCGCAAGCTACTTCTTCCCTTCTTAATGATGATTGAAAGTCCCAGGAGAGAAAGAATCTCTGGGAAGATGAAGAGCAGTCTGAGATGAATCTTTTCCCAATAGTCCCTGCAGGACAGCACCAAAAATTACCTGTAATATGCATAGATATTCTGAGCAGAAGGTCCATTTGACTCGGGTCTGTTGGGTATTGCTAGGTAGGTAACTTGCTTGAACAAGATTAAAGCACTGCCCACGGTGAGGTGTCTTGTCTGGAATTCCTCTCCCATTTCTAGTTAATAATGGCAGTGAAATCTTACACACATCCATACTCTGATCTGATCAGTAAGATGAAGATATGGTTTTTAGTCTCTATTGCGGTTAGCAATATGAGGCTGTCTGGATAGTGTAGACAAACCTCAAAGATGAAGATTAACTATTATAGTTGAATGTTCATTGATGGTCATATATATATGTTTGATATATATTGATTTTATATATTTGATTATATATGAATGTCCAGTGATGTGTCAGTGACACTAGATAATGGCCCGTGGTAAAATATAGAAAAGTACTGTTTTTCTGTGGTGGGTCCTCCCCAGAAAAGTCCTGACTCTGTAAGACTTTTCAAGATATATCTGGCCACTTCTTCCAAAGTAAGCTGGCCCCCTACATCAGAATGAGTGTGCATTTTTAGTAGTATAAAAGCCCAAGCCTCAGGCAATGCGAGGAGGCAGGACCTCATACCACCCAGATCAACGTTGCCTCCTTGGTGATTTCCGCTAAAGCTGAGCTTACCACCTCACACTGTGCTGTTTTTTCTTGGAGCTGGTTTCCTGATCGTCAATAGAGTCTTTAGGGTTGGTAAGACGACCAAACACCAGAAGTAGCCTTTACTGTAACTTTTGTTATCGCTATATTTTCCCCGTATTAATAAACTAGTTATGATTCTTTATTGTGTTGCGTTTCTCCTAACTTGGAATCCTTGAACTGTGAAACAAGTGATTAAATTGGCAGTTAAGTGCATTCATGAGTGTTGATGTATGGAATACGCAGTGATCTTAGGGAGAAGAAAGCTTAAGAAGATAAAAGTACATATGAAAAGTATCCAGAATTCAATGTGTGAGCTTGGTACTAGCCCTTGAGTTCCCATGAGGGATACAAAGGTGTCCTTTGATGTTAACTGACCACTGCTCTGACAAGTGCAGCCGTCAGACATGGTCAGACAGCAGAAGCAGTGATCTGTGGTTACTGACTGGAAGAAGTATGATGGTAAAGTAAGAAAACATTGAAATTGATAATAGATGCAGGATCATGTGAAAAATACGGCTTTCTCCTTTTTCTGACTTCCTTTTACATTTATGTTTTCCTTTTCAGATCTATTTTGACTGGGTTGTTCCCCACATCATCAGGTACTATCTTTGTGTATGGCAAAGACATCAGGACTGACCAGGAAGTTATCAGGAAGAATATGGGGGTGTGTATGCAGCACAATGTGCTGTTTAACTATCTCACCACAAAGGAACACCTGCTGCTCTATGGGTACATCAAAGGCCCTCAATGGAGTAAACAGGCGCTGTACCAAGAAGTGAAGAGGTATAAAAATAGGCTGTCAGAATTATTGTGTCTTAGTGCCAACACCACTGCAAAGGTCAAATGAATGTTGGAGAAGTGTTGCAGATAGAGCATAGGGTTCAAATAATGTCTTGGTCTGCCTAGAGGCATATATATAGTTATCTGTGGCTGTAAGAAAACAATGTCTCTTCCGTAGGGGGTTTGCAAGCTTCTGTAGCTATTCTTTAGAGATGGATATGTAGGCCTAAGGGTCTAGGCTGTGCTTCTTTACAGTTTTCCTCAGAAAGATGTTAAATCAACCAGTCAGAAAGATGATGTCGATTTTATTGGTTTTGTGAAGAAGTGACACAGCTGGTACATCCCAGAGAGTTTGGATCTTGGTGTTCTCAGATGATGAGGTGGAGCCTTTAACCTTGATTCGACAGATGAAAACTTTGAAAATATCCTAAAAAATACATGTTTTAGATAAAAGTCACAGTGCCTGAGCTTGCAGGTGAATCATTTCCCTGCACTGTGACCATTCAGGAAAGTACTCCATACTTGAGCAGTTTTTCATTTGCAGTTGTAGGTGGGGTTTGGGTATTTTCACAATCCCGGCTTTTAAAAGATGCCTGAAGGACAACCTTTTGGGGGGTGTTTTTCCTTTCTTTCAAAGGACTTTGAAGGAGACTGGTCTGTACAGCCATCGTCACAAGCCAGCTAGCTCCCTGTCTGGGGGGATGAAGAGAAAGTTGTCTATAGCTATTGCTCTCCTGGGTGGATCAAGGGTGGTAATACTGGATGAACCAACCACAGGAGTGGATCCATGCTCTCGGAGAAGTATTTGGGAAATTATCTCCAAGAATAAAAAAGGTACCATCATGAAACAAGGTGCTGTGTAGGGGCAAAGGTGATTCATGTCACTTTTGCATATATATCAGTGGCTTTGAACTGTGGGGTTTGGAGAGCACAGAGAACAAATTTTGGGAGACTGGGATTTTGCAGATTTCTGAGCGCAGCGTTCTTGGTTTCTGTAAATTCAGAATGTCATGTGAAAAGTAACTGTACTATAATAAACAAAGTACAATACAGTAACTTTCAGCTTCTCTCTAATGTTGCCTTTCATCCAGTTTCATTACTAATTACAAAAAAGCCCAGTCAATTCTGCCTACTGCTCCCTATCCCCTCAATCAGTCTGAATTAATCAGATGTATTTGTGGTGGCTGACATCAGCTTTGTGTTTTCCAGGCAGAACTATCATTCTCTCAACACATCACTTGGATGAAGCAGAAGTTCTGAGTGACCGAATTGCCTTCCTAGAACATGGAGGGCTCAGATGCTGTGGTTCACCATTCTACCTCAAGGAAATGTTTGGTGATGGATATCACCTGACACTCACAAAAAAGAAGGTTTATGTCTGAGCTGGTCCTAAATTTTTGGTGTTTTGGGTGCGAAATAATCAGTTGTATGACAAAAATGAAGGAAACATGTCACAGTGCCCCACAGAAGTGAAACGTGCTACAAAATATTCATCTCAGTGTCAGATGTCTGCAGTGAAATGGTTGTTCCAGTACAATTTCCCTTTGTGACATAACTTTATTTATGTATTTGCTTTATGCCTGGGTAAAAGTGAATGTCTAAAGCCCTTTGTTTTGGCCACACAAGTTCAAAAACTATGCTCTGCTGTTTCCTGGCTGCCAGTAAGATCATTTTCTGTATGGTTCACACACTGGTACTTGAGTTACAGTGCACTTTACTGCAACTCACTCTGCTTGTCTCTTGCTCAAATTTGCACACTTTCAGAAAAGCAGCCTTTATGGAAAGTTCCCCAAAACACAGCAATGTTTAGCCCCTCTACACGAAGCCTTGCAGTTCTGACAGACAAGGCAGAGCTCTGAACATGAGCCTCCTGCATCGTACATGCACAGTGCCATCCTCTTTACTGTCCTTTCCCCACTGGGGATTTTTATGTCCTATTAGCATAGTCATTGCAGCACACACTGCTGGGGGGAAGAGGCAGAGACACTTCTGCTTGCAAGCCTGTATGGAGCTGAACTAGTGCTCAGCAGCACTGTCTCTGAGGGGAGTCATCAAGGCTTCTTGATGGGGCGCAGGCATATATTGACATGAGCTGAGTGGCAGATCCAAGGACAGTAGGGTACCAAAGAACTATTGAGGAACTGGTTGTAAGAGCACTTCTGATTCTCCGGAAGAGAAAGTGTGTCCCCCTAACATCCCTCAAAGAAGGAGGCTCTCCAGCAGGACCACTGCACCAGTGCCTTTGGCCCTTGGAAACAGGAGTGTCATTGCTCTGCTTTGTTAAAAAGATGTTCCTGAGGGTTAAAAGAAAGGCTGAGTGCAGAGCATGAATTCTGAAGTTCTGAGAAAGAAAGCAGAAGGGAAGAGACCATCTATAGTATCTGGCCTGAGGAAAAAATTTCTGCTTGCAAGGAGGGGAAAATCTGCTTTTCACATAGCGTTTATTACAGTACGATTGGAAGTTCCAGCACACAGAATAAAGCACAGATACCGTAAGAGATCAGGTACTTTTCCGAATTGCTGGCAGTATAGAGAAAGAAAATGAAAAAAGATCCCAGTACAAGCCCCATTTTTCATGGGAAAAGACTGTATGTGTCCTGGCAGCCAAGTTCAGATATCAGCTTCTTCTCTGCTGTACTACAAGTACTCAGCTGGTGCAAAGCGGTTGATGCAACCCAATCCCAGTATCTCTATAGACAAAGGGAAACCATCAAGGTCTTGGCTGGACCAAGGCAGGCACAGAGCCACACCTCCCTCTTCAAGGGCTAGAAACCCATTTTCATTTTCGTTTGAGATTTACCTTGAAATGCTGCATACCCGGACTGAGACCGCCTGTGGACAGTGCTCTGCAACAGCACTTGGGCTAAATCCTGCAGCAGGAAGCTTGACTTCACAGCTCACTTGATGAACACAGTGTTTTACTCTCTTTTCAGAACAAGGTAGAGGAGTGTGACACCACAGCAGTGACCTCCCTGATCCAGTCTCACCTCCCGGAGGCTTATCTCAAGGAAGATATTGGTGGAGAGCTCGTTTATGTGCTTCCCCCCTTCAAGTCCACAGTCTCAGGGGCCTACCAGGCACTTCTCAGAGCCCTTGATACCAGCCTGAGTGATCTCCACCTTGGTTGCTATGGGATTTCAAACACAACTGTGGAAGAGGTATGAGCTCAGAATCCCCTTGATTTAATTAAATGTTATGGCGATTAGCTTCACAGCATTGTGTAGCTTTGCTTGCTGGGCTAGATGTTGACATGTTTTGGATGTGGGATTTGCCAGCAGGGGAAGAAGTGGTTTGGTTGTTCAATGTTACACTTAGAAACATATGCGTGTGTAGATGTATTCATAAATCTATAGTTACAATAATGCACAAATTTTACCACTATCTCAACTTGCTGTTTTTTTGGTTTTTTACTTAGAAAATGAGATACTGGAGTTAAACTAAGGAGAGAGCATAGTGATATATTTCTCTTTGAACTATTCTCTTTGGCTCTGTGAATCTGGGTTTACTACAGATGCAGTCAGCATGGATGGAGTTCATCTAAATAACAAACTTCAGCATGGATGCTGTATCAGAGAAATGAATCACCTGCTTCATCTTGGAGTACTACAGGCACCTCTCTGCTCATGGGAAATCTCTGGTCAAATAAACACAAACATGTAGTTGCATCAGGAACAGAAAGTAAATTATAGCAGTGACAGCCTTTTTCTTGCTGAAAGGAGGGTGGGACATTGTTACCTTTCTGCTCAGAAAATCTTGCTTACTTTTAAAGTGTTTTCTGAAGGCATCAAGAATGAGTTATACAGCATGTGCAGCTTGGATGGCACAAAAGTGCACATTCTCCGCATGGAGTAAGACAGCAGTATCAGAAGCTTGGAGGGGAATAACCCAGGAAACGGCCCTCCTTGTTTCCTCACTTGTGCCATTCAGGGAGAGTAGTCTGTGCTGCTCAGTGCATAAGTGTGGAGGGTACAGAGTTATGTAGACCGTGAGCTGAAATGCAGCTTCTTTTATGCACCCTGAGTAATCATGTAGTAGGTGTTACTAGGGCAAGGTAAGTCCAGGGAAGCTGCTGTTTTGTTTCTACTGCTGCAGCAGGAGGTGACAAGGAGTTGTACAACAAGGATTTTATACTGAAAAAAGAGAATTTCCCTCACAGAGCACAAAGGGAACAGAAAAAGTAGTGTAATTCACAGTTGCTGCAGCAACTGCAGATACAAAGTGGAAGAGTGGCTTCTGATTATTGTTTTGGTAAATGGAGTCATTTGGACCAATTTTCCTTCATATTTTCTTGCTCCATAGGTGTTCCTCAATCTGACAAAAGAGCTAGTGAAGGACCAGAAAGAAGACGCTGCACTGCCCCAAGATCTGCCTGGAACCAGTGGTCAAATTGGCAGTGATCAGATATCTATGAGCATGGATACATTCACAGAAAGAGATGGTAATAAATTATGTTCAAGTTTTATTCTAGTTTGGTTGCAGATGTAAACAATGACAGACGGTCTGATTTGAGTTCCCCGCATTCTTTCTCT
>JAOEHX010017521.1:6944-27303 GCA_025448015.1 Bolborhynchus lineola
ATCTAAACTTCTCCTGTTTAAGTTTGAACCCATTACCCCTTGTCCTATCACTACAGTCCCTAATGAAGAGCCCCTCCTCAGCATCCATATAGCCCCCCTTCAGATACTGGAAGGCTGCTATGAAGCCTCCTCGCAGCCTTCTCTTCTCCAGGCTGGCCAGCCCCAACTTTCTTATAGATCATGACACAGATCTTATATGAACATACACACACCTTATTGAATATATATATTTTTTTTATATAATTTGAAATTTGTCTTTTTGGTTTATGTGAGTTAGAGTGAAAGCTCTGCAATATTATAGGTGACTTCACCATGAGAGACCTATGTTAACTTTTTTCTTGTTCCTCTCTTACTTATTCTGTACTGGTGCTTACAGAGCATTCATAAGCTTCCAAGACAATCTGCTCCTGAGTTATTAATGGTTCAGAAATCTGTGGATATTTTTTTAAAGAAAGAGGGTCATGTTTTTTGTCCTTTCTAGTTCTCCTAACTCTTCTTTTCTTGAGGAAAGGAACAAGGAATTTAAGCAACAGGGAACCTGTATCCTGTTATATCAGTCTATGCTATTAGCTACCCTGCTGTATGCCACACGAAATTCAGAAATTATGTAAAACTACATTGCATAGGAGTGTTATTTGCTAGAATGATCATGTGTTTTATTAGGCAAGACACATATTTTCATTTCCATCTTTAGGCTTCAGTGCTAAGATAATCAGGAGCAATTAATGACCACAGAGATCAGAGACAACTTTTTTAAAATGAAATCCCTCTTTATGGTGCATACTTACATGACAGCTCAAGTCAGAAAATGTGCAGTCATCCTGTGCAGCTGGCCCAGCATATTGTGCTTGAGAAGCTGAAGTTTACAACAAACATAGTGAGTTTCTCCATACTTTTTGCAGGAAAAAAATAATATGCGGTTTCTAATTAAGTTGTGCTTCTTAAAGTGTTGCAGTTTTGTTTGGTTTTGTTGTTGGGTTTTTTTTAATGCTTTCTAAAAAAAGTAGAGGGTTTGATTGTTTCTATATTGAATTTTATGCAGATCATAAACTAGTATAAATTCAGGGGTACAACAATGGGTAGTGGTTTTCATAATCAAACCTCTGCTTGGGTACTGCATCCCAATATTCCTGTCCCTGGAGATGTTACTAGTGCACAGTATGGAGTAAGCAATCATTCTAATGCTTCAAATTTTATTCTCAATCTAAGTGCCTGAGTTTATTTACCTCTCATTTGCCACTCCACAGAGGTACTCCTGGGTTTTGGACCTGGAAGTGAAATTTGTCTTTCAGTGAATGATAATAACCTGAAAGTTGCACAAAATAGGTTGTATCTCATTAAATGTTGCAGAAAGTTTTCAGAACCTGTAGTGGAGCACTGTTGATGCTGGTTTTATCCTTAAAATGAGATATATTTATTCAACAACAGCTACCTATGCATTGTCAAATTTCAAAGACAGAAACTTTTGTCCTTTAAAAGTAGCATGTTTCCCAAGTTAAAACAGATAGACCAAAATTCAGCTTCTGCCCAGGATATGTTCAGAGTTTTCTCTCTCTCTGTGCAGCCTTTTACTTGTCCTCCGGGGATATCTTAAATTCAGCATAAGATACTGCTATTTCACAAACGAGAAATAAAAAGGCATAATCCTTAATTTTTCTATCAATCAAATATGTCATGGAGACAGAATTAGGATTTTTTTTTCTTAAAGAGAGATTGCAGAAAAACAAATCAAGTTTTCAAAAATAATCAAAAAAAAAAGAGATATCTGTCACTCAAAAAAAAAAAAAAGGAAAAAAAGTCAGGAGTATTTTGACAAGGTACTCTTTAAATAGACTGCTTAACTTTGCTTTATTTGGGCAAGATAGTGTTAAAACTATCTATTCAGACTTCCTGTAAAAGTAAGAGTTGATTTCAACTATTTAAGTTGAAATACCTGTACTACTTGCTTGGAATAGTGATGGAGGATGTCAAAGGGCATTTCTAAAGCTCAAACAAGCATTAATAGCACCTTCAATATTCTTGCACACAGATTTAAAATCTTTGTTTGAAATCTTTATGGAAGCAAGAAAACTTGGTCTTGGAACTATTCTTGCTCAGACCCTGGAGGGTGAAAAGAAGATCATTACACACACTCTTAGTCTGCTGACTTCAGTGGAATGAAATTATGTAGTCTTTAAAGTAATAGAAATGCCATTTACGGTCAGGGCCCTGCAGCAGTATGACCCTTCTTTCTCAAAACTAGCTATTGGCAATGCTTGTATGAGGCTGATGGCTTAGACTCCACCTTCTCTCCTCATTACAAATGACCCTCTTCATAGTCCTGGACCTTCCATGTTTTTGACAGAGACGCCACAGAGCCAACCGCACAATGCAAGAAAGAAGTACGAATAAGAAAATACCACATCTGCAGAAGGTGTATTTAAAAGTCATTCCTGTGTGTCAGTAGACTGAAGCAGTCATTTCTTGCTCTGTGCCTAACCCATACACAACACAGTGAACAACTTCCCACAAAGACTTACATTTTAAAATATTAGGCAATTATTAAAAATACAGACTTGAGACTAGAAATTTATTTTCTTTCAGGTTATAAATAACTTGTTTCTGTGAAAATGCTCTCTTTAGCTGTTGTTCATTCATCAGGGTCTCTGTTGTGAAGATATGGATGAAGATCTTTCATCTTTGGAGTTAAAGTTCAAGTGTGTAAACAAGGCAGTGAAAGAACTCTGTCTTTTCCAAAGACTGGCTACAGTATTGTCCTCCAGGAACATTAGTCTTGTACCTGTCACACAGAACAAAATCAGGTGATCTAGGTACCTCTAAAAAAATCCATGATCTTAGAGATTCAGTGAAAACTTTCATGCAAGCAAAATTCACCCACAACAGCTTGGTGGCACTTACCAAATCCAAAGTTGAGATTTGACTTTTTTTGATTAATTTAGGCTGGCAATTTTATAATTGATAGTGGCTTCAATGTCTTTCTTTATGTTCATCAGCCAAAGACACCCTGACCAAGTTGCCTACAATGCCAAATACTAGCTGACATTAATGAGAAATGTAGACCTTCTGGACTTTCAAATTCAAACTTGCATTGGATATTTTCAAATTTTAAAAATGTGACAACATTTTGAAAAATTTTGTTTCTGTTTCCAAAAATATGGCTGTGAAAATGAGCTTTGCAAAATGTAATTGACACTACACTGAGGATTTTACGGACAGATAAGTACAATAGATCTCTAGAAAGAATTTCTTTTAGGTTAAAATCTCTGAGTCTAATTATGAACCCTTACACAAAACTTGCTTATAAACTAAACAGAAAGCAAGCAGCTAACAGGACCTTCTAAGTCTTCCGGAACCACACAACAGACTTGAAGCAAGTACAGTATGAATTAGTGGGAGATTATGTTACTGAGTGTTTTTTGAGGTTCTCTACTCATGTTGAGTATGCTTAGGGTTTAGAAACTTTGGAAAGTGACTCATGTCACCCAATTTCATTTAATACATAGTTTCTATCTATGGTTTCATTTCTAGCTATATTCAAACTAGAAAAATAGGCTGTACCATAACATCTGTTCCCACAAATGTTCTCACCAGTTTACTTGTACCTTGTAGCTTCACAAATTATGTTCTGAAAAAAAAAAAAAAAAAAAAAAAAAAAAACCACACCTTTCTTACCCATCCTGACCTCTCAAAAAAACCCTATAAAATTTACTTTTCTATAACATATTTTACATATTTTCTAATTGCTTATGTCCCAAAGAATGGAGGTAGAGAACTGTACTCTAGTATTATTAAAGGCAAACAATACGCGACACATTGAATTGAGGAAAGCCAGTTTCCATCAGCTGAATAACTGCACTAAGATACTATATTTCCAATGACATCTGTCCTTGACCATATGCTATAAAAAAATCATAATCGTAAATATTTTCAGCCATTCGCATACTCCTCCCACTGCTTCTACTCTACAAACCATTTGCTAAATCCAGAGAAGTCTGGATTTAAGATCTGGCTTTCCTACTTTCTGTTCTCTATCTGATTAAGATACACACCAGAAAACAACAACCACTTCCAATGCTGTTTTGCAGTTGCAGTGGGGAATTTATTTTATCTATCTTTAATGGAGAAGGCTTTGTATGGAAAATAAGCTTTCAATTACCATGTGCTTCAAGCTGTAAAAAGTGCTTGAGAACTGTTTTGCTATCATGGCACACTGGCAAAAACTCAGTCTTTCAGAGCAAGATAGAAAAGTAAACAAACCATGTAAGAGGTGTAGCCTAAACATAATAGACGTATTTCCATACTTAAGAGACTTTGTTGCCACTCAGTTCAAGAATATAACTGAAATTCCCTTTAATGCTAGTTGGAAACTATGGAGTGTGTTGCTGTATAGTTCCCAAGTTAAATCTCCAAGTGCTGTGCCCAAACATCCCTATCTTCTGAGTGTATTGAACATTTCTCTGCAATTAAATTATTTCCTTTAAGAAAGCCTAAAGCCTTTCAAGCAAGAGATGCTTCTATAAGATGCATAGATGATGAGGGAACCTCAAATACTTAATGTAAGAAAGAGGATCTCATTAGAGCCAGAGCTTGGTCTGAGTCTTATGCCTTGGAAAAAGATTCTGAAATTTTCTTGTGTTTTGAACAACAGCACACAAACTTGCAAGAGAAGGTTAAGAAATCTAAATACCTTACTCATGAAATGTTATAGTTATCTGTAAAGATGAGCCTGAAGTAATAGAAAAACCAACTGTAGAAAATAGTGTTATATTTCATTTTCTGAAATCTCCTGATACCCAGTTGATGGAGGTGGGGCAAAGAGCCTGTATAGCAATAGCGAACAAGGGAAGTGATGTGCTTGCTAAGCTGATCAATAGCATAATTAACTTAGCCAAGCAAAAGACTGATCAATTTTATTATTGATCAGCTTAGTAAACATAGTAGTGTGCCTGTATGGTATGGCTACATTGTGTCTATTAGTGTCTCATCAGGATGTACATGCTTCTGGTTGTTCAAATGAACTTGCAACACATGTATAGTGTTTGTCCAGGACCAAAGCAGAGATAAATGGATCACACTCTTGCACAGAAGGCAAAAAAATTACATTAGAATTATACGTTTAAAAAAGTACAATATTTAAATATAGAATGAAAAATAAATCTTCTCTTGCCACTTTTTTTTTTTTTTTTTTTTTTTTTGCTGAGTCTCTATGACAGATAGCTGTATTTCTTGAAGCAATTCCATTCCTATTTTGACTTTTTTGGAAAAATCTAATGTTTTAGTTAAACAAAGGCATACAAAACATTTGCCCTATACTGCTCCCTGAACTCTGAAACAGGACAGATTTTCTTTTTTTCTAATGGCAATATAGCCTTAAAAGCCATAATTTCTTATGTAGCCTATGTATGAAAAATGCGAACTGGGATTGCGTGAGTTGGTGTTATCCAGCTAGATTCCGATATAATCACTCAACTCTTGTTCAAGGTTAGACGTCCGTGAATTCATTTTTAAAAGCAACTTAAGCATTTGTTTGTTTTTGCTACAAAAATGCTCCAAAAGTTTTGTGTTTCAGAGGTTATATTTTAAGTTCATTGTAGAACCATTTATACGTAGTTCCATAAATGAAAAGATTTATAGCTTTAGACATGCTATCAACTATCATATTATCAGTCTTTTTCTGTTATCTATCTCTTTGTCTTTCAATTTGCATCTTTTTCTGTAAAAATTCAGTCTATATGGAACACCTCTGGATTCAGTAAAATTAAATAAAGAGTGCATTTTTCTTTCGATTGGTAGCAGTACTTAGACACCCATGCAGTGTCTGAAAATCTGAAGTAACTTTATTAATACTAGTCCAGAATGAATATTGATTTCCATATATAAATCCCAGAGTAAAGAGTCCTAGCAACAGGATGACCATGAAGTAAGAGTGCAATACCCAGGATGTCACAAGAACTTATAACCAAATTGCAGACAAAAGTAAATGATGATGGTGACAAGAAGATATATTCAGCCTAGGCAGCAGACACAGGAGTCCAGATGTTTACTAGCATTAAGCTAAACCCTAGTATGTCCCTTTCCTCAGTGCTTTTTCTGAAGGACTGTATGAGGTATTATAATCACCATTATGGAGGACAGAAAAGGGAAAAGGACAAATGCCTTTTGAGGTATGCCTTTTCTTGCTCCTACAAGATTCTGTCATTGTGTTTAAAAAGCAAATGTATTATTTTCAAAGAAGTAACGTTTCATTTTTACCACCTGAGTCTTGCCTTTAAGTTTCTGCATCAGAGATCAAATCCTGTATATCTCTGAAGGTTTCTATTATGGATTTATGCTAACTCCCTTTACATGTTTGAAATATATATATATTTTTATGCAATGATTTTTATTGGTCTGTATCCTAGAATTCCAATACCTTATTTGGGGAATGTGGAAATATATTTTAAAGTCTTGATTTTCAGTTGCACTGTCACTCATATGTGTTATTTACATTTACATGTGTATTGAACAGCCCATCCACATTTCCATTATTTCTTTCCAGCTGGTACTTTATTTCAACTTCTTTAAAGTCAAAGTGTGGCAGACTTGCCATCCATCATTGTCTACAAGCTCTTAATTTGGCTACGGAGAGTGTGAAAGAAGGTTGAATGCTGTGCTAAGTCACAAATATAGGATCAGACAAGCCTTTGCTAAGTCTCTCAGTAATTATTAGAGCTCTCTGAAACCTGCTAAATTCAGTTTGAATGAGTTCAGGTGAAAATTACTGGTGCTCAGTTTGTACATTTTCAAGACTTCTAGCTTTCACACTGCATTCTGAATTAACGTGAAACCAAAAATTCAGGTGGGATGTTTTGAATGCCTGAAAGCATTTCCATGTTGTTCCACAGTACTCCCTTGTATCTCTCAGCCCGAGAATAGAAAAAAGCCATTGACACAAGCAGTAATTAGGAAAAAATAGCACTTTCCTTATTTCATAATCTGAAAGGGCAGAAAAAGGGAAACAACCAGGACAGGAAGACGTACCTTACTTAAGCAGGATCAGAGGAAGGTTCTTGCCCATCCTGTACCCAAGTGGCACTGGAGGCTCAGCCACACAGCAACACTGTCCACAAGACTTTAGCAAAGAATACTGTAAAAGTCTATTCACTTCCTGAAGCAGATGTTCCCTCATTCAATCTTGCAAATATCCACTGAAAGTCTCAATGTGATCCTTCCTGATAGGAAAAGAAAAATAAGAGTTTTTTGACTATGAGGAGCACAGGTTAAAGAAATCCCATACAGATTTGAATGCCTGCAGCCTGTTGTAATTGAAACCTATCCCATTCCTCTCCCAGATGTTGACCCTTTGCTTTCTGCAAATGCCTTTGTTACTGCAAAGCTAAAGACCATTTCCCAGGTGGGGGAGAGTAATGATAACCCAGGGAACATTTCTCTGATTTTTTTTTTTTTTTTTTTTCTGGTGTAACCTCTGCCCTGTTAATTTTATTTTACCATTGAACAAAATATAACACTTTGGTCATATTCATTGGCCATTTAAAACACGTGATTCTACGATGGTACTAGAAGACACATTGTCTTCTTCTAGAAAACATTGACTTCTTAATTCAGACCATTCAAGCCGTGACGTTTTCCTTGTCATGTGACAGACATGAAGTCTTTCAGTCCTTGGAAGTTTTCAGCAGACATGTTTGAATGGATGGATAAAAACAGAGAGAGCATCAATTTGTCCATTTTCAGCACAGCCAGACAAAAGTCAACTCTGGTACAGAACAGAGGCATAGATGGAGAGCAATCTAAGCTGTATGCCTCGTCTTTCAGTAGAGGTTATTAGCTCAGATCCAGTGACTCATGAAAGCATCTGCAGGTCATACTAAATTCAATTCAGATGATTATCTTCCATTAAAAAAGTAAAGAATTTGACACAGATTTAACTGTTCCATTTTCTGCAATTTTTGCAGCTTCTCTCCTTTTCTCAAGGTTGTTGGCTTGGGTTTTTTTTGTTTGTTTTTTGTTTGTTTTTTTGTTTTTTTTTTTCTGTGGGTTGCTTTTCTGTCTTTTTTTTTTTTTTTTTCCTTAGAGGTTTACTCTGCCATTGGCATGATCTGGCAATAGACAACAGAGCAGCAAGAGCTGGCGCTAAGATGCATTGTTAAGCATCTTTACTGAGTGACTAGAAAATGGGTGTCAAATGCTCACATCAACACAAACAGCAGTTGAGATCAATACTAGATTTCATACCGAGTCTTATTTGTTCTCATCTGACTTTTTTTTAAAGCACTAAAAATGATGTTGAAGAAGTCTGGTTTTATGGGAACACCTTAATATGAGTCAAGCCTTAATACCAGCATTTAACAATTATGATCTCCTGATGCTTTTCTGACATTTTCTGAAAGTTTTTCGAAGTAACCACAAATGGTATATAGTTGAATCATAAAGCATCACTCGGGATATTGCAATTCTCTTTCTAAGCTCCTTCAGTCTTTGTCAGCTTACTTCACACCTAATGTTTAAAGCCATGTAGTGAACTTAATATACAAAGAAATTTTAACCTTACTACTCAATATTACTGAAATTCAAAAAAGCTTTTGCTTCTACCTTTTCTTAAAATGTTCACGTAATTTTCTTTTAGATTTCCATGAGTTATAACTCTTTCTGGTTTTGTTTTCAATTCTCTGCCTGATATTGTAGTTTGTAGCACTTTTATTTCCTGAAAGAGAAACAGGCTTATTGCTCTTTCTCTTTTCTTAGTATCCAGGGTGTAATGAACTAAAGCTCTAGTCATCCTCATAGTAGTGATAAAACTCCATATGATCATGTACAAAACCAACCAAGTATTTTCAATCATATTAACAGTTATTTCTCATAGTTGTTACCCCAACCTTCTGCCACAGAGAGCTTTTTTATTTTTATGTTCTACATATACCTTTCTCTTCCTTTCAAGTAGAGCACTGAGCTTTTCAATGACCCTCTCATTCGTCAGCTTCATAGACACCATTCCACATCATACACTTGATTCTGACTCAAGTGACTATGACTTCACTCCATCTGAAGTGCACCTAACACTGTATGTCTCCTCCACTATCATTCCTGTTATGGCCTGGATTATTGCTTTGGCTCAAGTACAGATATGACATACCAGCATAAGAAATTCTCATTAGGTATAGATAAGCTGTAACATATTCTGAACCAATCAAATAAAATGAACCTTGAAAATCAAACCTGGATTTTATGTTACTTCTCTGTAACATTTTTATTTTGCCTGTCTCACTTTTGTTAACACAATTTCTTGTTACAAATTAATTATATTTGAGTATATTTGATAGCTGGAAGCAGCTTCCTGAAGTTCACCCATGAAAGGACAAGGATTTAACTCATACATAAATGTGAATACAAATCACATTACACTGGTTATCTCCTAAGTTACTTAAGTTTGCTTAAGTAATCTCAGAATATAGAGAAAAAGGCTGGCACACTGATATTTACAAGAATTTACGGCAAGCTTGCACTTGGTACTGTTTACCTCAGTGTACAATGCTAAAGCAAACTCCTAAAATTCAGTATTCACCATATGAAAACTTGTTACCCATGTTATCTTTATACCAGTCAAAAAATAATCATATAGAGTGTACAATCTCATTTTTTGTCTCTAAATATTATTTCTTTGCCTTTTTTGCTCGGTCATCAATAAAACACTTTTTTGTTGTTTTTCTGATACTCCACTTTATTCTAAGTGCACTGCTTTTTCTTTAAATAATTGTTTCTGCTATATTTTGTTGAAGCATATGGCTTCTGAGTACACATATAGCCAAACCAGCCAACTTCCCCTCAGCCAATTTTTTGCTTCCATGTTAAATACTGAAAGAAACTAAAATTCCAAAGACAAAAATAAGATTCATTGCAATTGCTTCACGCACTTCTCCCACTCTTCACTGCCTTAAAAAAGTTGCCAGATATTTTTATTCACAAAATAAGCAACAATCTCTAAGTAAATATATACAATGTTAACAGATAGATAGAGAAAAAGAGTAAACTGTCTCCAGTGTGCTTCTTAAAAAGGCACAGATACTAAACCTCTTAGACGAGGTTTTTCAGAATATCACTGGCAGTGCCAAGAATAGAATCAAATTTTCTAAACACCTATTTTTATTTATATAGAAAATTATCCGAGGGGTGAGATAGATAGATAACTAAATAAATAAATAGCTTTTTTTGGCATGCCTCAGCCTTAATGTGATATTCTGAGTAAAACAATACGACTGATACATCTGTGTTGAAAAACCCATTTGGAAATGCTATGGAACTTGTCCCTGTGATGTGATTATTCAAGTTTTCTATTCTACAGTTTGAGATTGTGAGGTTGTCCCATTAGAAAAAAATTGATCAGAACAAACATAGATTTTTTTTTTTTTTTTTTGAATCGCAAAGTGGTGTATTTTATGGAAGGAAAATGTCAGGTGTTAGTCACTGAGCATAAGACAGGGAAACAAAGCATGCTACACCGTGTCTTATGTTTGTTCAGTTGCAGTTTGAAATAGATGCAGAAATCTACAAAAAGCAATCTAGAAACCAATTTTATGATAGCTACATTGTCATGATCACACAAGTACAGCCATTTCTACCAGCTGTGGTAACAAATTCTGCAATAGGATGTCTGGAGGGAATCATGAGTAGCAGCTAAGCGTAGCATTTAGGAGCTTTGCTTGATTGCTTTCAAAGAGTTTTGGATGATGCAATACTTGATAAGATATATATTCTATAAAGTTTTAAAAATATTCATAAGCATTCTTTCTCATGTAGCTGAACTCTGAAAACACACAGTATTTTAGCAGATGACCATCAGGATGTGTGAAAGCACAATTTGACACCTGATTCACAGATATTTTTTCCTCTGTAACTTCATTGTATTTTTTCTGCACTTAATAAAATTTTCTGAATGCCTTAACTCAGGTCATCTAGTTGGAAATGCCATAGTTTGGATCCTAAAGACAAAATCCCCAAAAAAAAGCAGAAAAGCTAATATCACTGAGGCCAAAACTCACAGCAAGTGACTACTTTTCATCAGGCTGGTCATATCAGGCAGAGCTAAGCCTCTAAATCTTTCCAACTTTTTATTGCTCTTTCATTATAGAATTATAGAATCATAGAATATTTACGGTTGGAAAGGACCTTAAGATCATCTAGTTCCAACTCCCCTGCCATGGGCATGGACACCTCACACTAAACTATGTCACCTAAGGCTATGTCCAACCCAGCCTTGAACACTGTCAGCAATGGAGCATTCACAACTTCCCTGAGTAACCCATTCAAGTGCCTCATCACCCTTACAGTAAAGAATTTCTTCCTCATATCCAATGCACCTAACCGGATGAGTAATGAAGTAATCCATCTTGGAATGATACTATCTTGCCTTAGACCTGAGACCTTCTTCATGAAGAACGATGTCCAAAAAAAAAAAAAAAAATCACACTTAAACTGAATATGTAGCATTCAGTGTCTCCATATGATAGCATAAAGCTCAATTTATGGGTTAGCTCTTATGTACAAACTGGTCAAATAGAGCTTACTTTCTTTAAATACAGCCTACACTACCAATTTGCATCCTGGCTGTTTCTCACCTTCACTGTTTTTTGACTCTCTACCCACCACTGAATGTCAGGGTTGGCAACAAATTTCTGACATCAGCTACTAAATAGTTTTGAAATTCTACCAGACACAGACACATTAAGCCATACATAAACAGTGTATAAGTGGTGAACTCAGCTTATAATTTGACAAATACTTATATAGCAACACATGCGTTTGTGGGTGCATGCATCCATATGGATAAGCATTCACAAAAATAAGTGTACATGTATGTTTAGGTGCACACACACACAATCATATACAGGCAGAAGATATCAGAAATGACACGTCAAGAATACACAATATTAACTTGAAGTTACTGCTTTCTCTACTGGGAGCCTAAAGAATGTTTACATTGATCACAAAGGGCCATGACCTAAAGTCATCATCTGGCTTTCAATAATAGTATATCTTGTATTCAGCTTGACAGGGCAGCTAAACATAGTGGTGAGGATCTATGTTCAGTTATGCACATACTAGCTCTATGACCACAAATTACCTGAGGATAATTAATCACAATAAGGAGAACTAATGGGTATGTGGAGAGGGATTGCTCGGGTCTCTGTGGATGGAATCATGACTGAGTTTTCAGGAGATCCATTGTATAGGAACAAGTGCATAGTTATTTTAGGCAAATAGTTCATATCATTGCTTTAAACTGTTTATGAAAGTCACTGCACATAACAGAGAATGAAATGCTTAAGTAGTAGCACCAGAAACTTCAGGGATTTGCTTAAAATTCAGTGTGCATATTCCTAACAATCCAGTACATGTCTTTAAAATTTCAGTGCACATCTGTGGGTGAATGCATGTTTTTTAAAGCTCTGCTTCACATTGTCCTAAGGTTCTCCACAAATGGTATTAATGTTAATGAGATCTCTATAGTCCTACAAAAGAGGTCATTGAGCATTACGCTTCATGCAACCATATCATTGGGTTTCAGGTTGTGCAGTGGTAAGCCCTAAGAGATTGCAATTGCAGAAAAAGAATTATCTGAAACACAAAAGATCTAGAATTTGGTTGAAATCAGATTTCAAACAGTTCAGATGATTAGCTGACTCTTTCACAAGTTTATTTTCTGGGACAATTTTTTATCCTTCCCCCTTTGAGATTTTAGAGTTCTCCAGATCTCTGTGAAACTGCTGTAGTCCAGGGCATATCTCTTGTCTCCATATTGTGGAGCTCATTTCACTGTGTGCTAGTAATGGAAGAAGGCTCAAGGCAACTCTTCTTTTCTGAAAACAGTAATCCAAGAAAAATTAGGAACTTCCCCAGATGTTTCTTAAATCAACATCTGGATGTATGCAAAAAACTAAGGGCCATTTCCTTGGTGTGGATAAAGTCAGCAATGTGTAAAGGCACTGAAAATTGTTGCGCTAATATAGCTGTGGGGGAATTCAAAAAGGAAAAAAAATACCAACCAAACTTTGTTCTCCTTTTTAACAATCAACCTGAAATGTCTACTACCTGAGAGTAGACTAAAACACACATCAGTAGAGATATCCACTGGGAATTATCAGACAAGCTTCAGACAAGATGTGTTATGGAGAAAGCAGTGGGAATTGGGAAAATGAGTCAAGGCTTCGTTTAGAAGCATACCAGTTAAAACAGTGAAAGTAAATTGTAAGAATAAAATATGCGGAAAATTCAAATCCTAACCTCAAGTTTGGGGTGGGGAAGGAAAATGTGAGTATAGTTCGTCAAGTGGTAACAGTAAATAATGTCCTATGTCCTCCTTACACTGCCAGGAACACCTGCTGGAGCAACATTCTGCATTTCAGAAATGTCTACTGGTTAATTTAGCAGACCTAAACAAAGGGTTTACCTCAGCACTAAGTTCCTGAGTTGCCACATTTTATTTTGCTTGTACTAAAAGGTCTGGCCTTAGTTTTAGAGAGCAATTCTTTTTTTTCTTTTTTCTTGCCTTTTCTTTCTTTCCCTTTGGCATCCTTCAGAATATTTTCTCCTCAGTCTTTTGCACACAAACTGTACAGCACCTTTAGCAGCTGATACTAGCAGCGCAAGACATTCAGAGGTTTATTATTGTGATATGAAGTACAGTTCCTAAAACTGTTATGCTACTGAGCATATGCAAGCCATTTTCTTTTCCTTCCTGCTATTTTCCAAAAATCCTTCCCTCTCCCTTTGCCTGCCCAGGAATAGTTATGTTTTGGCAAGGTGGAAAAGAAAAGCTATGATAACGCCTCAGCAGCTGAAATCCTCACATGAATAAAGCACTTAAGACGAAGACTGTATAATTAAGTGAAGACTTGCACTCAAGCCTCCCCTTGCAGCAAGGTGGTTATTAAGAAGAGGGAAACCCACGATCATTACCCAGCAAAGAGTACGATGACTGGCTGCCCGGTGTCAGGCCTCCAGTGGCCGGCTTTGTCACCAGCACGGAAAGGAGAGTTCACTTTCTGTCAAAACTGGCTTTGCCAAATGTTATCATTTTAAATGCTGTGAAAGAGAGGGAGCTGGGCCTAGGGGTATACACAGCCCCATATGCTGGTGACAGTGATACAAGTGTAATTCTAGACTATTAGAGTGACACATAAGATCATTTCTGCCCCAGAACATGAGACAGCTGAGGGGATTATTCAGGACAGGCTGTCACGCAATAAAATTTTCAGAAATCTGTTAACCCCAGCTCAGACCCAGTGAATATTTTATTGCTTAACACTGAGAAAAAGTATATTTATTAACTATAGAAAGATATAGCCAAGAGGCTGGGCAGATGAAAGGTTACAGGAGAATGAACTCACTTGATATACTACCATAAAAAGTAGTGGCGTGATCGTGGAGCTAAGGAGAAGGAAAAATATGCTCACTGATCCATATTTGCACCTGAGATAGAAATCATAGACAAAAGGTACAATAGTGATATTAAAAAGAATTCTATATGCTCCCATAGTATACAGTGGTCCCTACAGCATATTGAGAATTTTGTATGCAAACTGGTCAAAATTTCTCAAAGCTGATTAAGCTCAGGGACACCTAGGCAAGATACCTTTCCAAATGAAAGATGCATTAATTGGGGTCTTAAAGCATACTGCTTTCTGTTAGCTTAACTATATTCTTTCAGAATAAAACAATGACTTTTTTCCAAAAATATAGTAATATTTTGTTATTCTGAAATAACAGTATTTTCCCTCTTAGAAAGAGTACATATTAGCCAAATCCTGATTAAAATTCATAGAAAGCAACATAAAGAATAGACAAGGAGCCTGACTATCAGGATATTATTCAGCCGCTATATAATGTTTGCATTACCTTTCTGCTAGCTATACAAAAGGTATTTACATACATGTGCACAATTAAGTCTATTTTTTAAAGCTCCTTATTTCATTTGATACATAATTTTCACTGAAACTGAAGTTGTGTTCATAACCTAAGTTTTCTATTCATCATTTAAAGGTTCCTTGCTACAAGGTAAGTAGCAAAAGCAATTGTTAGAAACTTTTTTCTCATTGAGTAAAATACATAGCAAATAATGATCATGGTGAAGTATTAGTATGTCAACTGGTTCACCCTGGATGAAAAAGTAAGACTAAGTATCAATAAAAGATTTCAGAAATCATTTAAGAAAATCCATTGCTACATGCATTATTAATATTTATATTAAAAACATTCTAAAGTTAGTCTACACAGTTTAATGTAAGTGTCTATGATTACAGGAGACAGCATTTGCCCAACAATGTCACAAAGGTCAATAGAAAAAAATAGCATGATATGCTTTTTGAAAACTCCCAACATCTGAATAGTGTGGTTTTGGTGTAAGAGGAGCCCATGGGGGTGTACATGGAGAACAAAAGCAACCCTTCTGCTAATTGACTGAAAAATTAGCCAGGTCTCCCTGTGGGAAGCACACAAGACAGCAGCAGATGGAGACAGCTCGGACACTCTTGCAGAAAAAGCTCCTCAAAACCTGCTGTGAATCTGCCTGCAATTATGGGTCACAATACTTTTCTTGTTTAACAGAATACAAGCAAGACAAACAGGGTGTTAAAGCTGGAAAGATTATAAACTGACTGTAAATCTATTGTTTTAGATGAGAAACAATTTCCTTAAACTTTTCTAAGTTATGTGTTACTTAATGAGGTAAGTTTAAATAGCTCCTTGTAAGTGGTGCTGTGAAAGACTGTGTTTTGAGTAATCTGAAATAATTTGTTTAGTCTTCAATTTACCCTTTCCGCTTGTTTTGTGTTTTTGTAGATTAACATTTTCCATCCTCAGAATTATGGTTAGTATGTTGGTGATTCTGGCTTAATAGGTGGATGGATGGTTGAAAGACAGACCGCCAATCCAGCATTATAAAGGGCTATTTTTCAGTTTGTAGGAAACAGATGTATAAATGTTTACTTTTGATACCTGAGCCCTTTATCACAGTCATTTCAATTTTACTTTTATCATGGTTTCTTTTAATTATAAAATTATCTAACTATAATTTCTTTGATTAAACTCTTGATACAAAAAATCACAAATATAAAAATTAAGAATCCATTTTATCATTCTCACATAGAAAATTGATGAAACAGTAAGTTGGTCTGAGATATTTTTACTAGAAATACAGAGAGAAAATGCTTTCCAAAGTGCTTGAATTGGTTATATTTATTTTTGAAGTTTCATTTAAAGATACATTATTTTCTTGATGCATTTTAAAGATCAAATTCTCTGCATGTTTCTTATTTCACATAAGGTATCACTGTTATGCTCCAAAAAGAGAAAATTATGGATAACAGAGGATTATAGGGAATTAACCATTCATAAAAGCTAAACAGGAAGAAATTCATAGTCAATCATTATGAATAATCAATGCAAAATAAATACGATAATGAACATGATAATGAATAACCCAGGGTAAACATCTGGCTTAAAGAGCATAAGTAAAATTCTTCATTTTATTCCACATTATTTTCCTTCTATTCCCTTATATGATGCTGTCACCCAAAATAATACGTAATTTCATTGCCGATCTCTATTTTTTTTAAATCCCATCACCTTCCATGATAGACTTAGGATAATATTCAAGCCTTATTGAAATTAATAGATATGTACCATAAAAGTGAACTCTTACCTCTTTGAAGAGCTTTATTCCAGGTATTGCTTCGTCCGTGTACAGGCCCCCACTCCTTTATGTCAACTTCCAGGTCAAAGCTTGAGAACCTGATGATGTAGCTGCACAAAGGTGGTTCCACTTTACTCAGAAGTCTTTCATGCTGATTACTTTCATGGATAACACAGGAACACATGAATATATGGGGGCAGAACTTCACAGGGCTTAGAAAAGTAGCTTTTATTGGCAAGTAGTTTCCTTTTCTGGTTTTACACATGGATTAACTCTCTAAGGCATTGTAACATATATTGCTTTATCTACAAGTACATAACAGCTATTTTCCATTTCCCAGGCTTTTTGGATCAACTCTTCAAAAGCACAGTATGCTTATTTACACTTTTTGCTAGAGCTTTTGATTCTCCACTGCTGAAATTGATGGCCCCATTCCAGGGAACCCAAGTGTGTGGCACTGACATTGGCAAGCACAGTGCAGTGGAATCATTCTGACCAAAACAGATTTTGCTCAGAATAATAGTCATTCATTTGCTTATACTAAAACTATTTTTTTATGTTTTCAACATATCCTATGTGCAAGTGGTTTATTTTGTAGTTATTAGATAGCAAAAATTTTTAATGAGTTGCCTACTGATCCTAGAAAGAGGAAAAGTACATGCCCTCTGGCCTACGTTCTGTACCTGACTGGATGCTTTCTTTTTTTCACAAACTTTGAAATTACAATAATCATTAAAATGCTCACTATAATGCTGGAAAATATGTTCTTTATTAAGGTGAAGAATAAAAACAGCTTGTGAGATATTTAGAAAGTTGTCCTACTTTGAGGAGGTATCTTCCTGTAATGCAAAGCTTTTCCAGTTTGTAGACACTCTGCCAAAAACTTTGTGGATATTCTTTTAATCATCTGTACAGTGGAAATTGTATTACCTACTTCATCTCATACAGTATGTCTCTGAGATGAGACACTGCAGCTTCCCTATTTTTATTCCTTTGTGGGCAAGTCCTGGAAGAAAACATGAACCCACATCACAAGAACCCATTTGGAAGAAAAAGGTTTATTATGAAAGTGGTTCTATGCACTCTTGTTCCTATTGCATACCAATCCAAAGTGGTTTAGAACTCTTGAAATTAAAGCACCAATTTGAGACTGTCTATTTCCCAGCTCTGAATCAGACTTCCAGTGGCAAGTACCTTACCTGTTTATTGCATTAAGTTCTCCATCTATAAAATGGAGACAAGATGCACGGCTGGTTATGAGGGTCACAAGAATAAAAATAAACAGTGTTTTTTGTGCTATGTTGAATTGATACATCTACTATGATCAATAGAAAAAAGAATGCAAGTTGTACATGGTCCTTTTACACATGAAATGCATAACATAATGGTCAACACAAGCATCGGTAGCTTTCTCTTTAGTGTTGCTATGATGCTCAAGGTGACCCTAAGTACTGTGCGGGTGTTGAGGAGTCAGACTGTATCCTGCTTGTTGACTGATATTTATCTGATGGTGGTGGATATAAAAGGAAAACTGCAAATGTTCAGTTATACATCACTGAGTCATGAGTTACTCATGGAAATCTCAGATGGCAAATCTGGAGTAATTCAATTCTGAGTTTTGTTGTTTTTTCCCCCTGAAAGCTCAGTTGGCACATAAGATAATATTCACCTGTGTATGGTGGTTAAATAGAGATTTCACTTGTAGTATTGGTAGATATAAAGGTTAATACAGAAGCAATTTGCTTGATTTATGATATTACTAAAGTGCATATTGTTTCCTATTATGCATCTAACCTAAACTGGTGGTAATCTGGTTAATACTCCAAACTTCAACTTATCTTCTTTGCTTTCAAGTGTGTCAGTGTGATAATTCAGGAATACTGAGGCTTTCAGTGAAATTGCTGATAAATGCAACCAACTTTCTGTTCAGTCTTAAAGTGCAAAAAGTGAAAGAGAAAAAATTGTAGAATCCACAACAAAAGTAGAACCACAACCTGTAAGTAAAACTGAATACCATGCCACAGGTCCTCCAATAAGAGCTTTGGGCAGAGAAAAAGAAAAAAAGAAAAAAATCAGTAAAAAGGAAAAGCTATTTTTGCTCTTCTTTTGTAAAAGGGACTTGGCACTGCTATTTACAGACCAAGTGATGAGGTTGTGGAATGAATATGGAATCGCTCTTCAGTGTGCTAACTACAGACTTCTCTTTATAAACAAGAACATTTCCCTTTTGTTTTTCTATCTATAAAGGATGTGTACTAGCGAAGTGGAATTAGTGAAACAAGTTGTAAATGAGAAAATGCATGAAAGAGAAGTAATGATCAGTGTTCAAAAAGCAAAAAAAAAAAAAACAAAAAGAATTAGTGCAGTGCAATGTCTACACTGCCATGAAGGTCAGTGACTGCTATGTTGTGCTGCATTACGCAGCCATTGCTGCATTATGTCAAGCAAAAATAATAGCAGTACTGGATAGCCAAATCATCAGTACAGCAAACCATGCCATGCAGTTGCTGTGATTCTGTCATTTTCATGCTGCTCTGCGCAGCTACAGCTGTGCAGGCTTTACCATACAAGCTTTAAGGTAGAAGGAGTAGTCA
The DNA here is from genome assembly GCA_025448015.1 of Bolborhynchus lineola. Classification (NCBI taxonomy): domain Eukaryota; kingdom Metazoa; phylum Chordata; class Aves; order Psittaciformes; family Psittacidae; genus Bolborhynchus; species Bolborhynchus lineola. The sequence continues at coordinate 26,226 of JAOEHX010017521.1, forward strand.
CCAAGTTCTCAATGCAGTCATTCTTGTCTTATGCAGTGCACATATCTTGTGTTCTTGTGTTATGCCATGCTGCTTTCTGAGATTCTGACTTCAAAGATTTTTTCAGAACTTTTTGTTCTGATACTTTTATTCTCTTAAAATGCAAAAAAAAAAAAAAAAAGTTTTATGCCTTCTCTAAATCCCTCTGATACATCAATTTAGTCTTATCTCTTCCCAGCCTTACTAAGAACGGAGAAAAGTCAACTAGGGTCTTCTGTGGAAGAGTAATGGTTGATACCAGTACAGGCAGCAAGAGTGAAATCATGCTGGGGATGGTGTTTATGATACAGAAAATTTATCCTTTGCTCACAAGTTGTCTTCTATGTGCTTACTGAGTGCTCACAGGCTTCTAGTTGAATAGAAACATTCAACTTCGATAAAAAAACAAGCTTACCATCAAAACAGCAAGAAGTTTATAAGTTAACATTCTCAAGACTTTCAAGGATTGTTCTTTGAGGCAAAAGACACATCAGAGATGGAAAACTCCTGTCCAGTTCTGAGGACTTCTAATGTCTGTGTGAGTCAGGAGGGATGACAACACTATGCAGCCTTCCGGGAAGTGTGTGTGTCTTCCCTCTACTCTTATCTTTCCCCATCCCCCTCAGCTTCTTGGCATCATGACCCTGTCACCAGGTTCTAAATGTGGCATTACAGTATTTTCTATATTTGCAAACAGTTCGCTATAACAGCATCACCTAGCACAGACTTATTAGAAGAGGTAGTCTGACAGTGGCACACCAAAACACTTGTGCTAATTATTCACTCACCACTAAAATAATGAATGTCTCCCAAGGCTTGTGTGAAATATAAATGAAATTCATAGCAGCTCTTTATGAATACTCTGTCTGAAAGCATCTTCAGACTTTCTGAGCTACTACTTATTAAAACAGCTACTTGGGAATAAATAAAATATATTTTAACTTCTGTTATGAAAGACATTTCTCCAGACTGCCTCTCTTCTCAGAATCTTTAAAAAAAAAAAAAAAAAAAACCCAAAAAACCAACTATGAATTAATAAATGAAATGTGAAGACAGATTA
>JAOEHX010017523.1:0-10348 GCA_025448015.1 Bolborhynchus lineola
ATAAGCAAAGTACACACTTGAAAACAGAGCAAGTCTTATCCTTAAATTTCAACCGCAAGCACTAGACAATTCTATTAGCCCTAACTATGGCCAAAGTGAACAAAGATAAGCCTATTCATCCCTATGTTTCCCAGATTTACTTTAACTCTCCACATTGATATAATGTTAAGAAGAAAATGGATGATAAAACAGCAAATAAAACACAGCTGTGATAAAATCTTAAATTATGTCATTAAGAGTAAGACTATTAATTGGAAATAAACTCATTCCAAGTGCTGGCAAAGTTGGACAGTTCTATAAAGGGCAGAGCTTGTATGGGAAGGGTCAAACAGTCCAGCTATCGCATCTAGAGAGGAAAAGAGGCATGGTGAGTGAAGGGGCAGCAAGCGATCAGATGGGTTACTCAGAGGGCAGATTATGATGCAGGGGTGTATCACTTCTACACAGACACAGGGGTAACAGGATTTAACTGGAGATTACCAACACTTGCAAAAACAGGAGAGCATTTAGGCCAGACCATTAGCACAGACAGTTAATTGTTTTAAATAAGTTTTCTATCAGTTAAATATCTCAAAACTGAGCAAATCTCATCTGAAGTTGTTTCAAATAAATTTACTCTGGCACTGGTCACAACTTCAGCGGAAAACTTCCGCTAGCAGCAAAAGTAAATGGGTTCAAACGGGAGAGCTGAAAGCATGGAGCAATAAACAATGCTATCATTCCACTCGGGACAGTGAAGGTCACTGAAGATGGCCCTCAGGGTCTCTGACACATTCTGAAGTACCAGTCACTCAGTAACCCTGACAGCCACCACTTGGATCCAACAGTTGAATGAAGCAACTCCCTACAGCACTTTCAACTCTTTAAATATTCATCCTCAGCTAATATAAGCTGGCACAGCTAAAATGGCTTCCTCAGAGCCATGTTCATTTACACAAAGTATGGGCTCAATTAACATCATTAAAAAGGTAAGGCATTATGAGAACTTTAATGCTGCATTTTGCATCAGAGTACTGCTTCTTATTTTTATATTTACACATTACAACTTAAAAGCAAGTGCCAGCAACATTTTCATTCCAATTACATGGCTAAAAATATCTTTTTCCTGTCTTTGAGAGCAGTTTTTTGTTGTGGTTTTGGTTTTTTGTTCATTTTTTTTTAATAAATTTGGACCAAAAGTTATAGTTCTCAACCATGAAAACAATCACAGATCTGTGACAGAACAGTACACGATTCCTGGTAGAACTGTTTTCCAGGAAGTTTAAAATAAGCTGAGCTGCAGCAGTGAAACTTACACCTTTGAACTGGGGAAATTAATAGAAACAATTTTTGTGGTAGAATAAAGGAATGAAAGTGGGATTCCTGGAAACTGTGGAAATCCTATAGTTTCCTTGTACTTCCTTAAGCTTTGACTCTAATAATCTACTCACAGCCTTACCCTGTTTTATGAAAGCCTTGTTTGATAAATGGGGTGTTATTCCTCATGTTAAACTACAGAGAATACAGACCCTTCCCCTGTCACCATTTTCTTTCAAATAGATCCGACTAAATCAGTTCCTTCCACACCCCAGGCAAATCAAGGACTCTTGGATTCTGCATCCCACTTGGCTTTCAATCACTTGACCCATTTCTAAATCTTATTCTCCTTAGAGTAGAATATGACAAAGCTATCACAAATTCATTCCCAGCAGTTCTCCCATTTTTTTAGTTCTTTCCTTTAAATTGTTCTGACAAAGTGACAAGATCAAGTCTGGCATATTAAGCTGCAATAGCATGCACTAGATCAGACTTTCTTTTAGTGTAGAGAGCAAAGGTTTTATTGATCTCTTCTAATCAGAAGCACTGGGAGCAATTAGTTGAGCTTGTGAGGCTAGTGCACGTGCCAAGTGGGAGCTCATCTGCCCTCGGAGGCCAAGAGTGCTCATGTACAAAAGGGAAAGGGAGAGATGCATTTAATGTGGTCATGTGGTTCTGGGAGGTGGAGTAAAAGGGAATTAAGTTCAAGACACTTATCACTCAAGATCATGCAATTTACTGAGAACACAGAGAGCCCCACATGTGCAGTTCTAAGGCTGAGTAGTCCGCTGCTACTGACTTTGATCTTTTCTTTTGGTTTGTATTTGCTTGGCAGAAACCATACATGCACGGAAGACAGCTTAAGGGTGTCAGTTGTGCTCTGCTCTGACATACTGTGAAGCTTTTAGTTCAAGAGCAACTCTGAGCTCACGTATCTTCTTAATGCCTCTCATCAGTGCGAGTTTAATATCAGGAAAACTAAGTACACAGCCCTGGTCAGCCCAAAGTAAGCAGGTTTGCAGGCATTAGTGCTTGTTTAGATGAGAATGACTGGTGCGATTCAGGCTCACAGGAATGGATGTGCAAGCTGGCTGTGCAGAACAGGCCCACTAACAGCAGATTTTAAAACCTGGCTTCCTAGGAAGGTGAGATGCATACATCTGCACTCTGTCCATCTTTCAGCCGCAGCAGCAAATTGTGAACTTGTCATTTAACTTCAAATGAATTTGGCAGAAATAGAGGTCTTACAAAGGTTTCTGCAAGCTTTGTAACAGCAAACCCAACAGAATTCACATAGAGGTAAAGAGACCAAACAGTACCTTCAATATAGCCAAGGCAGGCAACTTGTGACTTCTAGACACTCAAGACATTTTTGAATGCATACAAGGAATCTACAGCATTCACACTGCACAACATTAAAAATATATGCACAGTAGTAACTGTATGTTCAAATACCTTGTGAGCTTCCTTCAGATAAGCAGATTGATACTTCATCATTCCTATCATTATCATCTCCCACTTCAGTAGCAGCTTCCTCTCCTGGGTTAAGTGCTGATTTAGAAACAAATTCAGATTGATCAGAGAAATCAGCAGGACCTCCTCTAGGGGGTGGGACCTCAATCCCCATTAAACGATATTTCCGTCTTCGATTCCCAATCCAAGTCTTGTAAGAGAAATAAACATGAATGATATCAGAAACTATAACAAAAGCAACAGGCGCACATCCAAGTGAAATCAGCACATCTAAACTACAAAACTGTAGCCAGTAATTCTAGGGAGGTAACTATTCACCCATATCTGACCCTCATGAGGCTACTTCCTGGAATACTGTGTCCAGGTTCAGACCTCCAATACAAGGGAGAAGGGGAGTGGCACAGCAAAAGGAAAAGAAACAACACAGCAAAGGAAGCTCTGACTGGAATTAAGGAAAAATTAAACATAAGGCTTTACAGAGAGACAATGAACAGTTCGTCCATAGGAATCCTGGCACCTCCAGCCTTGCAGGTACTTCACATTTTACTGGACAACATGCTGAGAAACCTGTCTGAAGTCAATCCTGCTCTAAATAAAGAGTAGCATTAGTGAACTTGTAAGGCGTCTCCCCACCTAAATTATTCAACAATCTTAACCTAAGGTTCTCCCACTCTGCAACTTCCATAAGGGGACCAAAGCATCCAATGTCCCAAATGGTCCACCCGCTCTAGAATTTCCTACAGCACAGAAGAAATCATTCAAGGTGACAGCTCTACATCACTCCACTTTGCTGACAGAACATAACTTGGCAGAATTAAGTTCATAATGATATTATTCTTCAGGCCTCTTTGGCTGGAAAACAAGTCTTTAAGAAACACTGCTTGCAGTAAAGTATATAAAAGCATACTTCTAAATAGTGGTGGGTGATGAAACAAGTCCAGGACCAAGGAACCTGGAAACTGATTCATGATGGGATGTGTTTGGAGGCTTTAAGTAAAACTGAGTTTCAAAAAAAGAAAAACGGAAACAAAAGCCAAAACACCAAACCAAAAGTCACATTCAAAATTCTCCACGTGGATCTGTTTAACTGTTAATGTGATCTCTCTGACAAAGGCAAGTCTAAAATAGAGTCTTTACTAATTTTTGAGTTTTACATGATGTAGTAAGAACTGTCTGCAACTCATAATGGCGTAACTCCTTCCCTTCCCTTGCATTACTCAGTTTTTGACTTCTCATCTAATTTCAATTCTGCTTAACAGCACTTGTACCCCAAACACTTTGTTCCAAGTCACTTCTCCACTGGCATCCAAAAATCCTTCCCAAAGCCAGTAATCAGTTCTTTGCCAACTACTAAATTCCAGTCATTCTGAGCTGACTTTCCTCCCCTTCTATACCATCTAAACTACAAGAGCAGTGCTGACAGCACTAGTGGGACCATCTTAATCGCTACAGAACCTGTCCACAGACTGGCCTGCCATGGAGAATGGTGGAGTTTGGCCATCTCAGATGTCACCACACCGAGTGTGTTTGATTACTGTGATGATGATGGATGCATAATGGACAACCACAGCATAGCTGTTCCTAGGTTCTGAATCATGCTTAGTGCTGGAATTTCTGTATTGTTAAAAATAAAATGTACCCCTAGAAAGCGTGGACAGTTCCTGGTTTTGAAAACATACAATCAGGGCAAGGCAAAATGCATATCCTTTCCATAAACATTACGTTCCTACAGAGTTCACCAAACACATTAAAACAGTATAGGATTTTTTTTTCTTTAAAGATACACTAAACATTACTCTGGCCTTATTTCAGAAACACTTGCACTGCTACTCTTCCCTATCACACCTTCTTTAACTAGAGTTCCCATACACACCATGAAAAAGTTTAGTAAAAACCTTTTTGCTTATAATATCAACAGAAAAATTAAAAAATACCAAATATTAAAGATAGTTTCATACTCTGCCAGACTGAAAAAAAATACTGTTTTTTTAAGCTGAACCTGTTTCACCAGCTAAAATAAGCATATATTTCTGGCAACTAATTTTTGTTGGGTGATTCTGGCTTTCCCAGGTTGCTAATCTTCCTCTTTGAAGGATGCAAAACAGGAACACAGAGAACTACCTGGATATTTTTGAACATTCTATGTAGTTTTTGGGGGAAAAAAAGAATGAAAACCCGCACACAAGTGGCCCCTTCCACACCTATGTCTCTTTTCACCAAACAGTGCATTGCCATTCTTTAAATTCTCTCATAATCTTATGAGAATAATAATGAGGTAATAAACAGTGCAAACAACTGTAAAATTTAAAAGTGAATCTGCTTCTTTTTTACCAAAAGATTCAGCAAAAAATTGAGGCCCTTGGGAAAGGCAGATCTTGTCTTCATGCATACTTTTCAAAGCAGAAGAACTCTCATTCAACATACTGAATATGTCATAGAAAAAAAACATTTTTATAGTATCTCAAATTACAATAGGAAAGAAAAGCAATAAGGCTCCATACCCTGTATGCCCCATTTAGCAGTGAATATTGTGGAGCAGTACAATAATGAGTGTAAAAGCAGACTAGTATTTCTATGTGGAAACCAGCTTAATAATTCTAACTGTATCCCTAAAATATGACCTCCTTAAAAACTTCAAACATCATCTGTAAATTACATGTGACCAGACTCATTAAGCCTACTTAGGGTAGCCAGCAATGAGATCAGCAGCAACTTCTGCAGCCTCGACTGAACAGATGAGCAGCAAGAGTGCGGGAAGAAAGGCTGGAGTCCAGCAGAAGGAGCCAGCATACAGCTGCCCCCAGGCAGCTCATGAGTAAGTGGACTGGCAGGGAGCCACTTCAAAGGCTCTCCAGATATTGAGGTTAGGGTGTCAACGTGCTAGAAAGATGCTAGGTTGGAACCTTCAGAAGTTCCACTTAACTGAAAAAATAAAGATGAAAGATTCTGAGTAGTTCTTCCAATGTCTCTCTCAACATAAGGTGGATCCAGACTAGGCCCAGAGCCCCCAACAGGAAGAGCCATTAGACAACTGTGAAGAATGAGTGGCTTTTCTGCTGCAACTACTTGCTTTTGCTGCTCAACTCTGACTGAAGCACTGCCTTCCATAATCAGCTTTTATCTGACAAGCTGCTGGTGAAGAGGAGGAGGTATCTTTAGCCTGTGGTGGGTGCTTAGGTGTAGCTTTTGACCTCTTAGGTATGAAAACTTCACGCTCTATATATTTCTGAGGAGTTTGATAGCTGTCATCTCTCCTTCCCAAATATCTAATGTCTTGCTGCCAAGAAGGCTATTCTGCTTTCAGATGCTATTTTGGTATGAATGAATAAAATTAGTCAAGAAAAATACAAACAAAAATTAGTAGCTACGGCAAAACAAAACACAACCCAAACAAATGTAATCAGCAGTAATTATAACATAACCAAAAGAAATATATTAAGTTTAATAAGTTACTGGCCAGAGTTCACATATTTAAATATGACATAACTCTTTATTTCCCTCTTTTGGTGTCTTGGGAACTTATGAAAGACATTTGTATAACCAGCAGACACTTTGAAAGTTCACCTTCCTACCAGAAGTACAAGACCCATGGAATAAAATGCCCTGTTGAACCTTGAAAGATCAAATCCAGTGCAACTATGCTTAGTGGCAAACATTATCTTTCCTTGTACTGGAAAAAACAGATTCAATACTTTCTTTGTACTGGAGATCTTTCAAAACAGTATGGGTCATAAGGATCATCATCTGCAGCTCTGGAAAAGTAAGAGTTACCTGGAAAAATCATGAATTTTCAGTCTAAAAAATGTTAAAACAGACAAATCAGGACACGTATATAACTGAATGAAAACAAGTGATATAAATCTATTTTTATAAAATTATGTTAATTATATATTATAGATTTCGTTGTATGTATTGTCATATATATATTTACTTGGCTTTATATATATACTTTGCACTGCTTTACATATGCTACATTTATTGTTTTTACACCACAAAAGGAGAAACAGTTGCTAGTTGCACACTACTTAGAATTCCAAGGTACAGTGAAATACAAAGGCAACAAAGTACAAGTATTGAAAACAGAGAGCTTCTTCCAGAAGCTCCCTCAATCCAGCTCTTCTTGGCTGAGTATGTCATAGGGTAGAGATATTGTGATTGACTCATGACTTAGAACAGACACATTGCTGTGCCCGGAATCCTTAGGAAGAAAGAGACTGCACTGCACCCCAATCTCCAGGCATCAGTGTTTCCTACTGAAGACAATGCACGTTGGCAGGTTAAGGAGAGGAACAATACAATGTGCCTACATAGATATCGGAACAAAATTAGGGCAGATCCTCTAGAGCATACGATGAAAATACCTGTCCTACACCTGGGAATGTGCACAATGTGCCTTAGAGAAAGGTCAAGAGGAAGCACTGAAGAACATGTGTCCTATAGCATTAATTCAGCGCTTACAAACAAAAAAAATCAGTGCATCATGACGCAGGACCAACCTCCACCTAATGCATGCTACAGTTCTCAAGTCTGCCATATAGAGGAGCCAGAGGCAGGACAGCTACTGGTAACACCACCAGTTACCATGAAGAAATCTTTGTTCATTCATGTGTGTGTGTTCTAATACAGTTTAAGCCAGAGAGCCTTAGGGAGTTGATGAGAGCCTCTGACCTGAAGACAAAAGCATTTCAAGCAGATGGATTGAAAAGTGTGCACAGAACTTCGTACTGTCATCCTGTTTGTGCTAACAAGGATGTTCTTAAGGGAACAAAGAAAGGGAGGTGAAACATGAGTATCAGTCTTACTGTTCTATAAATAAGGTATTTCTTATCCAGAAGTCCATTTTGAGATGCTGTCAGTGGAAACAGCTTCACCTTTCAGAAAGTAAACTGAAGAGTCTGGAAAATATGAAGCAGCTTTGTCCTCTACAGAGAAAAGAGTAATTCTTTTCAGCCTCCAAAAGCACCATTTAACTTTTTATAATTCACATGTGCTCAGGAAAACAAGTAAGTAAATAACCTGGTTAATGTTCGGTACTGAAAGCAGCTTTGGTACCACTTTGATTTACCAACGCTGAGAGAGATCTCCACAAAAGCAGAATTTCAAGTAAGGGCTCTTATGTAGCAATGTCAGAATTTTAGGAAAGGTGGAAAAAGAGGATGAAGACCCAAAGGACAGTTACAACTGTCATGCCTGTTATGAGGGAAAGACTGACTCTAATTATGGTTTTGTACTGGCTGCGAAGAGAGTCAGCTGTTTTCTGAAGAATGGAAACACTGAGCAAATAAATTGCACAGAGATGTATGCCTGGTGAATGGCATTACAGCGGCAACGACTGATGCTGTACCAAACCTCCCAACCTCTGGAAGAGATGATATGGAGTGGTTCTCAGGAATCAGGTTACTTACACTTAGCCTGTACTTTCTAAGGCTTCCTCAACAATACCTTTACAGACTATCGAATTGAAGTGACCCAGAATTCCTGGCGGCACCCTCTGCTCTCTATCACATCAACCTGGCACCAAAGCAGTCTTCTAAAATATTTTTAACTATTTTTGAGCATTTTCTTTCATATATTTACTATGACTTTTCTCCTATAAGTATTGAGAAATATTTTTCCCTCTGTCTTTAGAAAGCTTTTTTTATCTTAACAATATAAATGGCACCTTTTAGTCTTCTGGACTACCTCTAAAAAGTGTGACACTTTTACTGAAAAATCTTACTCAAGTCTGAAGAGAACGTCAAAAGCTCATAGTGCTACTTCTGCTGCTGATCAATAGGACGCTTACCTGAGGGCTTTTTTCTATATATAGACTGCAGAAAGAGCAAGAGAGCACTTCCCAACATGGTCATACATTATGTAATATGTGAAATCTATTTCAAGCTTCCTCATGAAATTTTTAAAGGCTTTCATCTGTCCTATTTTTGCTTCTGGAAAGATAAGGGAAGACTCTGGATTTCTTACCCGCACTATTTCACAGTCAACATTTAATTCTGCGGCCACAGCTTCAATTTTCTCTCTGCAGACTGAGCCCAGGCTGGTCATGCCATTGTCCCAGTATTTCTTTAGGGTAGCTAAGTCTCGGTCACTAAATTGTGTGCGGTCCTGTAACTGTAAGAAAGAAGAAAAGACTGTTAGATTAAAATCTGCTTATGCTGTTCACTTAATTTCCAGAGGTCCTGCATGCAGTAAGATACACACGTTCCACTGCCTCCACGGCTTTTTTTCTCTTTTAACCCTCCCTTAAGAATTTGGGATTTTTATCCAGGGCAGTACAGAGTTCCCTGGGGTTTGCTTTAAAGGCAATGGTGGTGCAAATACAAGTTTAAAGCACTTCAGCTTTGTTTCAACTCCACCTGATTCTTTTAAATTTGTTTTATCTCATCCTGTAAGGTCTTCCTGAAAATAACTTTTCTCCCCTTGTGCTGTTTACTCTCTCCACCCAATTTATGCTAATTATTCCTTAAGGCTTTTCAAGTTTCTCACCCTCCCCCACCTCAAGTTCTTTTATCTTACTGCAAACTACAGTACATGCATAATTCAAGATTCCCAGATCCTAAAGGGAATACTTTAATGTTTATTTGGTAAGCTTCAGAGTTTAAATTGGTTTCACAGTTTATTTGCGAGATCCCTGACTCTTCATGTATATTTATCAAAACTGTGATAGTGGATTATTGATGAAAGGAGTAACACTGGAAAAAAAAATCCTAAATATCCCACCACTTCCTGACTCCATGAACAGGATGTACCAATAGAACTTACAAGCTTTATCAAATGCTTTAGCTCACAGTTTTAAATAAAATCTAGTTTCTTTACACCAACCTATGTTTGTCATCTCTCCTGCTACTGTGAGTACATAAATGCACCTATGAAGCCTGCACTAGTAAGTTGTAGCCACATGTGCCAAATTTGTCATTATTTCAACAGCTGAGCTTCATAAGGAATCCAGTTGGCACATTTCAAGGCTGCACAAGTCAGAGCAGCGAAGTGCACCTCTAGAGCACTCTGGTGAGCAAAGCTGAATCCCTGATGCCTAGTCAGCAGATGCTGGTTTTCCCTGCATGCCTGACATAAGCTCCTCCTACCTACAACCATTTTCAAAGAACAAAAGTACAGTTATCTCAACTGCTGCAGCAAGATATCTTTTTATAGGTGTTGACAAAATAGACTGAAACTTCTGAAAGTGACAGGAAGAGCTCTCCCCATTGGGGAGCAGAAGCCAAGCGCTAAGAACAGGGAAGGCAAAAGAATGTGATAACAACACTCAAACTACAGGGAGAAACAATCCCTCTGGCCTGCCCTGCTTTCCTGAACACTCAGGGCAACTTCACCTTCTAAAGCATAGTGAGCATTTTTTAAACATAAATAAGTAATTCCCATGGGTTGAGATAAGCACAGTCCAGTAACTAAAGTATAACACAAATCACTGCTGCTACCACCAATAATGACAAGGGAAACAACAAGGGAAGATAATACAACCGCTCACAACCTGCCAACCAATACCCAGCCCAACCCCAGCAGCGATCTCCCTTCCAGGTAACTGCCCCAATTTATGTACTGGGCATGATGTGCTGTGGTATGG